>PVJA010017167.1:0-42122 GCA_004027025.1 Myocastor coypus | reverse complement strand
GGAAAGGGAGGGGAACAGACAAGGGGGGAGGGGGGCAAGAAGGAAAGGGAGGACGGGAGGGCCAGGGAGTGAGGCCAGAAGAGGGGCCGAAAGCCCGGAAGGGGAGGAGCCTGGTGGGAGGTGTGGTCAGCGCATGGGGAGCTCTGGAAATGCTCCGGAAGACCTGCGGAGCACTGGCGAATGGCCTCGGAGAAGACAACCTGCGGATACTCTCCATATTCGCTGCACAACCCCAGGAGCTACGCAAATGCCCTTCGCTGCCCTCTCCAGCCCTCATGAAAGCCCCGACCTTGCGCCTGGCGTGCGGTTCCTCTCTCAGAAGCTCACCCACTGTCCCTGCCGACAGCGCACCCCAGTCGAGACGAGCTCTGGTCCTCTCCACGCTTCCCGCCTGCTGGAAACCCACCTCATCACCCATGTCACCTGCTCTGCGGGCCGTGTCATCCAGGGGCTGGGGCTCCGCATGGCCACACTGGACCATGGACTCCTTTCCGGCTCAGCGCCGTGCTTGTCCCTCTCTGATGCCTCCACTCTGCGGGCTTCACGAGGCGGAATTGGCTCTGTCGAGGCCTGAGTGCAGCTCCTGGCAGCCCCAGCCAGGGTGCACCCCAGGTAGCTGTGCAGCTGGCGCCTTCTCACCTGGAAACCCAATCCAAGGCTGATCCGTCCACCCAGAGCCCCCAGCTCTTTTAAGCACGTCTGCTCATGTCAGTCGTTCTCGGGACACTTTGGTTCCCTTCGTATTTGTCATCCCCACTAGAACCTGACTCAAGAAAAAGGGCCTCGGGCAGATGCTCTAAGGTCACCCACACCTGCTGGACAAGGACACTGGCTGCAGGCTGACTATTCAGGGACAGTGGTTGAGGACAGAGTGGATGATCACTGCGCGGCCCGAGTTTCTTTGCTGATTACTCATAGTCCGTAATTTCCTACTCTGTCATTTTCCTTGGGCATTTCAGTAGCTGCTAGTTCTGTGCTATTTTATGTCTGCTGCATTTCCCGGGGGATGTTAGGCATGCATTTTTGTAAAGCAGGATGTACGTGCCAAGAGGATAAAGATATTGTAAAAAGTTACGGAGAGGAAGGTACTCAGGCTGCTCTTGTCACAGACGTTTCCTGCTTTTCAAATCTTCATTGAGCTCCAAGTTCTGTTGCCTGCTACACCTTCTGTCTCAGGGTCCTCACCCTGGGCCTCCTGGCAAGCAGGGCCTTTCCTATACGAACAGCACAGCTTTGCTAACAAAAAAGCCCCTCCAGCACAGCTGGGCCCCCTGACCTCCTCCATGATGTGGAGCCAGGCGAGCGCTCTCAGCTCTGCAGGGGACAGCCGGAGGCCACTGTCCCTCTGGGGATCAGCGAGGTGGTGACTCCTCTGGGGATCAGCGAGGTGGTGACTGGCAGGGCGTGGCCTGGCCGCTTCTGGCTCCAGCTGCACCTCCATATCCCCAAGAGCAAAACAGGGTGAGGCTGTGCCGATAAAGGCCGAGGAGGACAGGGCGCTGGGAGCTGCCCCTGAGCACACAGGACAGGGGCATCCTGAAGGCTTTTCCTGACCTACCAAAGGTCCCTGATTGGCCTTCCTACCGCATTCTCCCTTCCTGTGCCCACCCGCCAGGTCAGCGAGGCCCCTGGGCCCTCAGCATCCCCTGCAAAGTCCTTGGGGACTTTATGTTGGCAGCTCCGAAAGGTGTGACCAGGATGCGAGACCCCACCTCGAGGTTCCCACTTGTGCAACTACTGCTCATAATAATATATCCTTTTTAAAACACACTGACCACCTCAATTGGCTTTGAGACCAAGAAGTTTACTGTTGCTTGGTCACAAATCTTGCACAACAGGATCCTAGTGGACGGACCCCCATGGGTCTGCACTCTTCAGTCTTGGAAGATGCATGGTAGAAGTGGCTCATAGATCACCACTGCCGTGTGATAGCGGTTGTCAGACTGACAGCCTGGGCATCCCCTGAGACCTTTATTAGAAATGTAGATTCTTGAGTCCATTCCAGACCTGCTGAATAAGAAACTCTGGCAGGGGTGGGCTCAGCCTTTGCGAGAGAATCCGATCGGAGCGCAGCCAAGCTGGAGAATCGCTGTGTCTAACGTGCCGCTTTACCTTCCCTGCCTAGTGTTGATGGGCATTTGGGTTATTGCTGGGTTTTGTTATTATAAATGTAACTTCCATAAATATTCTTACATGGCGACCCCAGGACACAGGTGCAAAAGGTGTGGGGTGGGGCTTCCGTTCTGAAAGAATCCTCATCAGCTTGTGCCCACGCAGGCAAGAGAAGACACACTCTGCGCAGAGGAACGAGGAGTTACGGAGCGGGAACAGCTTACAACAACGGCCTCATGCACAACAGTGTTCTCACTGAGATAAGAGCCCGTGCGTCTGGGCTTGGTTGGGGTGAGCGCTCAGCGGGCATCCAAATCATCTCTGACAGCGCCTCCACCCACGCCTCCAGAAGCCGCACCTGCTGGTGTTTACAAATATTCTTTCTCTATAGTTAGAGAACTTGGGCGGCAGACGCTTTCACGGCGAGGTTCAATGGCGAATACAAAATCAAACCTGGGGTGACTGGGGTGACCGGGGTGGTTCCCCTGAATCATTCGTCGGCGCTCAGACACCGGAGCCCACAGAGGCGCTTTCCACACCCGCCTGGTGTCCTGGCACAGGACTACATTTTTGCACCGGAGTGTTCTGACTTTCTTTGCACTGTGTCCAAACCTGTTGGAAACAATCAAAATATTGAACAAATGAGGGCCTGGATCAGGCTCAGAAAGTCCAGTGGATATCTGCTCCGAGAAACAACTCCGACCAACACGGGACCCTGACGTCCACCCCCGTGGAAGTGAGGGGGATGAAGGGCTCGAGCTGGGGAACTTCCCGGGTGGATGAGGTCTGGAGTTTTAAATTTCGCCATTGTTTCTGGATCATGACAACACGCAGAAGAGATTTTCTTTTTTTCTTTTATGAGAGCTCTAATTTTAATTGCTAAAAAGTATATTTTGCACTGGAAAGGAAGGAAATCAAGAAGGTCTACTATTTTGCAGCATCTAAATGTGATGAAATATTCAAAAGAATAATGCACTTTTCTGGGAGGAAAATTTTTGGCTTATAAAAATATACGTTGAAGACATTCACCTGAACAGAGGTGAAAGGATTTATCGTACAGAGCTATCTGAGCTGAGTTATTTACACATTTTCATATTAAGAATAAAGAACTGAGAACATCCTGCATTTGGTGAGTTTTTTTTTCCAGAGCCTACTGAGTCCTCCTTACCTGTAGAAAGAGGATTATTATCAATTAAAATCAGCCTACAGATAATTAACTGAAGATGCCAACTGATCTAAATTTATAATCGCAGCTGCGAGTGTGAGCAAGCACGCTGAAACTCCATCATGGGGCGAAGAATCACAAGGCCCTGATGAAGAGAAAGCACCTTCAGAAAAATACAGGTGACACCTCCAGGTCCCTGCCCTGGCGAGTGAAGGCACGCGGCCATCGTTATAGAGCAAGGCTGGTGTGCTTGACCCGCCTGTCCCGCTCTCAAAAGTGTCTTCATTAGAACAGTGGCCCCGTTTCCCAAAGGCATGGTTGGACCCAGCCGATGACTGTTTCTTCCATGACCAGTTCTGGGCTTTGTGGGGTCCACCGGGATCCCTCACCTACTCCACTCCAATCCCCAGACCATGTGACTGTGGGCCCCGAGGTCACCCACATGTCTGGGTTTGTCCTGTGCTCTCTCCCTAGGGTGCCAGCACCATTCACCCCAGAGCCTTGCCCTGTCCCACTGGGAGATGTCCTCTGCTATGCCCAAATGATGGCCTGCCTCCTTCCTAAGTCAACTTAGGCCCAGTCCCAGGGTCACAGTTCTGGGAAGTGGGGTACAGTGGAGGCAAGTGTTGGGGTCCCAGGGAGGAGGCTCCATGCCCACATGGATTAAAGTCAACCTGTCTTGTTCAAGTCTTGCTCCTGAGCCCCCACCCCTGTGCCCCTCCTGTCAGGCCCTCCACCCTCTCCTTCCCACCATGAACTGAAGCAGAAGGAGCTCCAGGCCAGCACCTTGCTCTGGAACTCCCAGCCTCCAGAGCTGGCAGCTGAAATAGTCATCTTTTATTGATTACCCATCCTGGGTGACCTGCCTGCAACAGAAAACAGGGTCAGTCATTGAGGCTCAGAGAGCTCCTTACCATGAACCCCACATCTCCGGCCGGCTCCCTCTCCTCGGGTCCCTTTTAGTCCTCCTGACCCCCTTCATTTGCCCTCAAACTTCATACCCAGCCCATCAGCCAATCCACTTTTGAAATGCAACACTGTAAACGAGGGCTTGTACAGCAGTGAACAGCTGGGCGAAGCGGTGCACGCTGCTAATTCCAGCACTCAGGAGGTTGAGGCAGGAGGACGGCAGTGAGTCTGAGGCCATCCTGGGCTACACAGTGTGTTCAAGGCCAGTGAACGCGTAGTTTTGAGAAGTGGTTTCAAACAAAAACAGCACAGCACAATGAAACAAAGAAACCAAAGCGGTTTGGTATGTAACAGTTGCGCACGGGTGCAGCTCGCATTTTGGTAGCGCACACCCATCCCTGAGGACTCCCGTCCTCCCTTGGTGATGGGGAAGTCTCAGCCTCTTCATAGCCTTAGCCACTGTTTCTCCTCCGCCTCTTCTGTTCCCTTTTGTCCACGCATTTTTCCTGCTTCTGCCTGATCCTCAAAGCCCCCACCCCCTCGGTGCAGTCTTCTAGATGAGCTTTGGGACAGAGGATGAAAATTCAGGAAATATTTCTGGCCTTCGTGTCTTACACACGTAGCACTTGCTTCTGGAGTGTATGAAGAACTGTTAAACTCAAGAGTAAACCAACAATGAGCTCAGGGGTTCACCAGGGTGTGCACAAAAAGTGCAGGAAGCAATACGTAACAGCATTCGGCATTTGGGAAATAAAAACCCACGTCACAATGAGATACCACTCTGTGCCAGCCAAAGACAATTAATACCACCTCCCAAATGCTGGCAAGGAGGTGGGGAAGCTGGCCAGTGAGACTGTAAAGCAGGGCAGCCACCCAGGAAAGTATTTTGGCATAGGCTCTAGGCGTACAACAGCTACACAATCCAAGAATGGCACCACTTCTCCAAGAGAAATAAAGATGTGTTCACACACACACACACACACACAAAAAGCACGAAGTGTCTACAGTAAGTCTGCAGCTAGTAGCCACAACACCTAGAAGAAAACCAAGAACTGGTCATACACACCTATCATCCCAGCACTCAGGAGGCTGAGGCAGGGAGATCGTTGTGAGTTCAAGACCAGCCTGGACTACGGAGTGAGCTCAAGGCCAGCTTGAGCTGCCTGGGGACACCCTGACTCTTCCCCTACTGGCCTGGCTGGAGGGGTGTGGCTTGGCCAGAAACTGCCTGCCCCTTCCCTCCCCTCCTTTTGCTCCCATTGCACCCCAGTGGGCTGGGGCAGTGTGCTTCAGGGCCTTCCCTGGTGATCTAGTGATGTGTTCCCTTGCCATCCCACTGCCACTCTGCTCCAATATGAGCGCAGCCAGCCAGGCAGCAGGCACCCTCCCCCAATCCTGACAATACTGTTGCTTTTCTGCAGAAGGAAGGGGGCACCCTGGCATGGCTAAGATCAGAAGGGAAGGGGTCTGGGTCCCTTAACTGCACAGGCCTGCAGCTGCTACTTATGCTGCATTCCCTCTCTGGCCACTGCCCTGGTTAGTGTAAGAAGATTCTCTCCTCTGTGCTCACTACAGCACAGACTCGCTTTGACGCTCCTGGAAGCCTGGTCATGATTTACTTCTCAGGTAGTGTGGGCTCTGAAGCTCCTACACATGTACTTGGGAATCTTCACCTGAGTGGCAGTTGTTTCCAAGGAAAAAGCAGTAAACACTCAAGAGTTCTTAGCACCAGAGAGCTCCAGAAACCAGCAGCTGGTGGAAAAACAGGCACTAGAGTGAGTCGACGGTGTCCAGCACAAGTGGGCATCAGGGGTGACTGCTGGCAATGGTGGTGACCAGCAACTGGCTGTGACACCTGCTGGCATCCAGCCTTACCTGGTGACATCAGGACTGCTGACAGAGTTGCACTTTGCTGATTGACAATTTTCATCTTACTTGAGTAAAAGAACCTTAGGCAGACTGGCACCATGACATCTTGCAGTAATCTTCTAGGTCACAGCAGTATTGGAAGATATAAAATGGTGCTGCATCGGGGTTCTGCTTTGTATTTGAGTGACGTCATTGAGGATCTTTGCATGTGCTTACTGGTCACTGGTGCATCTTTTTTTTAAACTTTTTAAGGAATACGATATAGTTTTTCAAAAAGCATTAGAACCAATACAAAGTTGATTGAACAAAGTAATAGGAATTCAACAGTGGTTGCTATATTGCATGATTTTATCATTCAAATTAGTTGTTCAGGTTACCAGATATAAATCTGAAAAACTGGTTAAACAACAACGAAGGTATAAGAAATTAGAAAGAATAAACAATAAGAAAATAAAAAAACTTAAGCACGAACTGCTCCTTTCAAAAGACCAACAGAGACCAGCAGCATAATCATCCAAACTATCCTGCATAGATACACAAACAGATCTTTTCCCTTCTTTCCTTGGTCCTTTCCCTCATCCCAGTTTTTCTTCCCATTAACAATTTCTCTCCTTTCTGGTGCATCTTCTTTGAGCAAATGTCTACTCAAGGCCTCTGCTCATTTTTAAAATTAGGCTGTCTTTTTAAAAATCAACTATGAGTTTTTTTTATGTACTCTGGCTATTAGATCCACATCAGAAATATAGTTGCCAAGTAGTTTCTCCCACTCTGCATGTTGGGTAGGTTTTTATTTCTTTGATGGTATCCTGTGAAACATGGAAGCTCTCATTCTGGTAAAGTCCAATTTATCTAGTTTCTTCTGTTATTTTCATTCTGTGTGATAGCCAAGAAACCAATGTTCAACTCAAGGTGACAAAAAAATACGTCCTAGTTTTCCTCAAAGACTTCTGTAGCTTTAGCTCTTTGATTTTTTTTTGGCCCGTTTTCTTTGGCATGAGGCAGAGGCTTGTTTTTGGTGTGAGTTAGGCGGTGAAGCTTACACAAACACACCTGAATTGTGGATATCTAGTTTTAGAAAGGACTATTAATTGCTTATCGAGTTATCGTGGCATCCTTTTGCAAATGGTTTGGCCATAAATGCTAGTGTTATTTCCGGGCCTGTAGTTTTATTCCATTGCTTTATACAGTACCACACAGTCTTGATTACTGTAGCTTTGTGAAGTAGTAGTAAAATGTGAAGCCTCCAACTTAGCCCCTGCTAAAGACTGTTGTGGCTATGGTAGGTCTTTTGACTTTAAACTTTAACTTCAGAGTCAGCACGTTAATTATTACGAGAAGCTGGCTGCGAATTTGATGGGTATTGTGGCAAATCCATGGACAAATCCAATCACAGCCGGTAATTAGCTAGTACTGGCTATCCAGGCCAGCTCAGGTGACTATCCAGGTTGTCTTGTTTTGCCAGTCTGTTCCTTTGGCTAGAGAGAGCAGACCTGCTGGATGGGCTTTCTTGGGTCTACACCCATTGGTGCTTCTGGGTCACCAGCTTGGTCAGCATTGCCTCTGGAATAAACGAGATAAAGGACACCTGGGGATCTCGCAGCCACGTCATTCCCTAGGTCCCGAGCCTTTTGTCCCGTCTGCCTTCTCCTGCCCTTGACAGTCTTGAGGACTTTTCGGTTGTTCTGTTTTTAAAGTTGCTTTCAGCTGTGCTGGTGAAAAGAATAGTTGCCTCCCTTCTGTCTTCCCAGAAATGGAAGCCATTTTTTTTTTTTTTTTTAAAGACACTATCTGATCCTGTTACATTAGGCCCTTTCCTTCACAGTCTCTGTCCTTTTCACTGATTGTACTCCCTGGCTGTTCTGAGTGTTCCAAATATGCTTCAACTTCTTCCAGACTCTTCTGTTGCTTAAATTTCACCTGGAGCTGACTCACATTATAGCTCCTGACTGTTGATCATTACGCATAGCATTAGATGACATCATGGACACTGGCCTGGGTTTCCAGGCTAATTTGAGGTGAAAATTTCCCACAGCTGCCCCACTGGACCCCGGGTCTAACGTGTGTGAGGGGCAGGGCCAAAGTCCTGACCTCCCACTGTCTATCAACCCACGGACATGAGACCCACACGATTGTGTCTGTGTTCCTCATCCATTTCAGGGCGACACCTTCACATTTCATGTTTGTGACAAATCAGATTTTTTAGGTCCCCCGACATAGGGGCAACTTTCCTTCCCCTTAGCCCCTGGCTTCAACAGGAGGCGTGGATTATTTCTTGTCCTCATGCTCCTGTGACACCTTGGGACCCAGCAGACCCAAGACTGGCCCAGTACTCCACAGTCTATGTCTCTAGGCACAGTAAAGTTGATCTCGCTTTCAAGGCCAGCCAAATTCTTTCATATTCTCTTTCTCTAGTTTGTTGTTCTGTGTTCATGGTGGAGACCCGTGCTTCGGAACACGAGTCCTAGCAACACTGGGACCAGAATTCCTATACTTTTTCTTTTTTATTTATTTATTTATTATTTTTATTCTTGTTTCAGAACCTTTGTTTGTTTATTCACTCATTTTTATGGCCGGCTCAGCCCGCCCCCAGGGCAGGGCTGGCTCAGCATGTGGTGCCGGGGATCGAACTGTGGTCCCTGAAGCTGCCCAAACTTCCCCAAGCAGGTGCCTCAGACCACTGAGCCAACCCACCGGGCCGCCCTATACTTTTTCTTATGTTTAAGATTCAGTCATTTTTATTTTACTCTATTTTAATATGCTGCCGCCTTATGCTGTTAGACATGAGGTGGAATATAAATAAATGACATTTGGCCAATTTTATGTTTTATCATTTTTGACCCCAGGGTGTATATTACAGTCAAGGCTGTTGGCAGTTTAAGATTTAGTGTTACTCTTCTCTCGTTGCTGGGACAAATACCTGACACACAAGCTTAGGGGAGGAAAGGTTTATTTATCTCACATTAACTGGAGGTTTCAAGACATTGCCCGGGCTCTATAGGGTCTGGAGGAGAGCCTGGGGCGCTGTCCTGTCCAGGATGATCAGCTCCATACTTCCTTGAGAGGCCACCAGGCGAAGGGGAGGGATGAGGGAGGCGCATGCTGTCAGTTTAAAGGTTCTGCACCTCTCTGGGTCCGTCCTGATCCTCTGGCCCCGCCCCCAAGCCACAGGCTTGACAACTCCATGATTTACACGAGGCTTTGAGGGGGACTGGACACCTGTGTGGGAGAATCAGGAGGGGTAGAGAAGCCCAGGGTATTTTCTGCTTGGGCTGAAGTCGCTGACCTCAGCGAAGTTTAACAGAGTTCCCGCCTCCATCTGATCTGGGGCAGATCTCCCAGCAGCAGTGGAAGGCCACACTGTCTTTCTTTGTGGCTTCATGCCCAGAAGGTTACAGCTGATCGCAGGCATTTTACAATTTGGCAGACTGGGACACAGGTGCCCCCTCAAGAGCTGCCGCTCCCACACCACTGCCCATTTTGGCGTGACAGCTATGGGTGTGACTGCCTTCCTCCCCGTCTAGGCCTGCCTATGGAGCAAGGGCTCCTGGAGAGCCTGGCATGGTGGCTGGTGCAGCTTGGAATCTGCTGCTCCCAGCAGTTCAGCAGAATCGGGCTGGAAAGGAATCCCGATTTTGGGTCTAAGAGCTCATACCCTCTGGCCTCTTAATTTCTCTCTTTGGCATTGACCCCAGGAAGCTTGCAGAGCAAGTGGCTGTGATTTATGCACCAGTGCAGTTTATAAAAACTTCTGTGTGAACAGTAAGACAGAGCTCTATCAAAACAGGCACGGTTGGATGGGCTGTGGTGTGTGATTTCAGGGCAACACGGGGCAGTGACTGAAACTATGCTTTTAAACTATATTTAATGGGAAAAATCTCAAAATTCAATGTGCTCTTAGGGCTACAAAAGTTTGTAAGGGACAAAAATAGTGTTTCGTGGGAGCAGGCTACATGCTCATTAATAAATGAACAGATAATGTCTTATATACACAACGCATGCTACACAGCCAAAGAAGGACACAGTTGAATTACTTATCAGAAAATGGACAGGTCTTGAGACACCAAACCTACATGGAATAAAGTAGACACATAAATATCATGTGGTTTCTCTTATATGAGAAAATAAAAATATAAAGTGGAAAATAAGAGGGACAGGAAACAGCAAGGTAGAGTTTCTGGAGATGAAAATATCTCAAAAAGGGGGAATTATTTTTAAAAAGTAAAAATACGGTACTTTATAGAGGGACGTATCTCGGGAAAATGACTGCAAAAGTTTCAGGGCTTTTCGGACTCGGAAGACTTGCTACAGTGAATACATACTACACTGAATTTATATTCAAGCTACAACAAGAAGAAAAGTCAATTTCATTTAAAAACACAGCACTTACGAAAAGCTTTCCAAGTAAATCTTGGGAGGTTTGGAAAAGCAAGACTCACAGTTTAGTAATAAAACCACACCTACACTCGTCGCTGATTGGCTGTTGCGGCAAATGAACCAACCATAGTCCCTAGGAGGTGGGACAACGTCACTTCCGGGGCGGGGCGTCAGCTACGGCGGCGCGCTCCGGAGCGAGCGGTCTCCATGGTAACCAGCGGGGCCTGAGCGCGGCCCCTTAGTCCGAGCGGCCGTCGCGTTCTTGTTAGCCCCGCCCGCACAAAGGCGGCGCGGTGATTGCCCTGCGCCCGCCTTGACCCGGACCCATCCGGTTTGGGCCACACCTGCCGGGGGCCGCGCGCTGCCCTTGCCCTCGCCGCCTCACTGACCAGGAAGCAGTTCCGGCGGCGTCGCGGTGACTCATCGACCTGGCCGCGGCCCGTAGCTGGCACTCGCGGTCGCGGCCCGCGCAGAAGAATCCGCGAGAACCCAGGTACGCGCGCTCGCAACCTCGCGCCAGCCGGGCCCCCACAGGTGTCGCCCTCTTTGTTCTGCCCGGGTGGGCGAGAGGCTCTGAGCTGGCCGTTAGCACCGCACCCCCTCTTCCGCAATCGACACCATAAAAAAGGAAAAAAAAAATCTTCAGCCTTCAGGGCCGGGAACAGCTTGGCCTCACGCTCAACCTCGGCGCCCCGGGAGGCCGTCCCTAAAGAGCAGCATCCAGAACCGGAACGAGGCCGCGACCCTGAGGCCTGCCTGCAAGGGCCTGCCGCCCCTCCGCCCTGCACCCCAACCTGTCCTGACGTCATTGCCCCGGCCCGCCCGGCCCCAGCACCCCGAGGACCCCCGATTGATTCTGGCGCCCCGGCCTCCCTGGTCCCACCCACTGGCTTCCGCGTGTGACTAACCGCGGTCAGGATGGTGCAGCCGCAGGCCTCTAAGGCGGAAGGCCCAGCCTCGGCCTCTGCTGCCAACGCCCAGATGGACGACGTGATCGACACGCTGACCTCGCTGCGCCTCACCAACTCGGCGCTGCGCCGCGAGGCCTCCACGCTGCGTGCAGAGAAGGCCAACCTCACCAACATGCTGGAGAGCGTGATGGCCGAGCTGACCCTGCTGCGCACTCGCGCGCGTATCCCCGGGGCTCTGCAGATCACACCGCCCATCTCGGCCATCACCTCCAACGGGACTCGCCCAATGACCACGCCGCCCACCTCGCTGCCTGAGCCCTTCTCCGGAGACCCGGGCCAGCTGGCGGGCTTCCTGATGCAGATGGACAGGTTCATGATCTTCCAGGCCTCCCGCTTCCCAGGTGAGGCAGAGCGGGTGGCCTTCCTCGTGTCCCGCCTGACCGGAGAGGCTGAGAAGTGGGCCATCCCGCACATGCAGCCAGACAGCCCCTTGCGGAACGACTATCAGGGCTTCCTGGCCGAGCTGCGGAGAACCTACAAGTCTCCGCTGCGGCACGCGCGGCGCGCCCAGATCAGGAAGACTTCTGCCTCCAACAGGGCGGTGCGCGAGCGGCAGATGCTGTGCCGCCAGCTGGCTGCGGCGGGCACTGGGCCCTGCCCTGTGCATCCAGCTTCCAATGGGACCAGTCCAGCTCCGGCTCTGCCCACTCGGGCCCGGAACCTTTAGGCCGCCATCACACCAGTAGCATCTGCAGCCATCCGGGTAGTGTAGGTTCTTTGCTGTGGAGAAGAAATGTCCATGTGACAGCATCACCCTTTCGAAGCCGTCCCCTCCTGTGCCTCGTGCTCTATAGGTCTTCCTCCAGCCCCGCTTGGCGCCCGGCCTCTTGCCTCGCTTCCCGTTGTCACTGCTGGCTCTGTACCTGCATCTCAGTGCATGCTCCCTCTCCCTGCAACCTCAGCTGTACCAGCAACTTTGCTGCTCCAGGCCCACCGTCCCCACAGCACACCAGACCATTTGGACCGCTGCCCTCGACCCCTAGCTGAGACATTTCCTGCTGTACCTTTTGCCAGGCCCAGGGGAATCCCTGCCTGGCTGCCTTGCTCCTGCCAATGGGCTCTGGGTGGAAAGAGCCAGCCTGGCCAGGCTGGTGGCTTGATGTGCCTACCTGGAGAAGGAGCTCTGGCTGTCTCTCTCGGCTGGTCACCAGCCTTGCCACCCCTTCCCAGGACTTAGGGTAGTGGGCAGCACCTCGTTCCTGCCACCAGTGGCCAAGTGCTGCTCCAGCATCACCAGGGGCAGGCTCCACTATGCACCACCACACAGTCCAACCAGGAGAACGCCCCTGGGCAGGGAGAGGGAGGCTGTCTCCCCATGCACTGCCATCCATGCCCAGCTGGCAGCTTCAGCTGCCAGGGTTCTCATGGTCCCAAGAAATACAGGGGTTATACTTGTCTGCTGTCGAAGGCCCTTGTGGACCAGCGACCCTGGGCAGCTCCATCAAATCACCATGGGCAGTGGACTCATGCACACCCATTACCAAGAACTGTGGCATGCTGAGGGGTGGACAGTAGTGGTTCTTTTGCTGCTGTGTCTGGTGGGGAGCTCACGAGCTCTCCTAGTGGCCTGACTTAAGACCCATTCCCTTTTCATTCCGGCGCTGCATGACCCTCAGCTTGCTCCTCAGCCACCCGAGCCATCTCCAGGTCTCCAGAGGTGCCGTGTGGCATGCCCTTCCTGTACCTAGGCGGCTGTGTCTCATTTTATCCATAAATGAATAGGTTTCTTCTTACAGCAAAATGGCTCCTCTGGGAAATATCTTCAACGTGGAAAGCAGAGTCGTGGACAGGTGTGTCCTGGAGTGGGGATGTCACGGAACTGGCCATGTGTCCTGACTTGGAGGGACACAGCTGTACCTTGTGGCCTTGGCTTTCTTGCAGAGAGACAACTATGAAGTCCTGTTCTGATCCCAACTTGGTCCAGCCCTTTGGACTGTGACACGCTGGCCATACTTCATAGTTGCATGAACTGTGTGACATGGCATGTGGACCCAAGAGGAGATAGGCTTCACTGCCCTGACAGTTGGTCCTGCCTTGACTGTAGAAGGACTCTCTGTGCACCTGCCCAGGGCCGTCTGTTCTGGGATCTAGAGCTTGGGTCCTGGAACCCATCTTCAGGGAGTTTCCACGTTGCTGGGAAAGCAACTGTGTTTCTAAGGCAACCATGGCCATTCCAGGTCAAGGAGACCGAATGGTTGTTGAGTTTGTTAATATGGCCACCCGTATAACTGTTAGCCCAGTTGCCCTGCTGACCAGCTCCCTGGACTCTGCCCAGCCCTTTCGGTTGAACATGCTGCTTGGTAATTGGGAGCAGCAGGAAGGGTCCCCAGTCAGGCTGCCATGTGAGCTGGGCTGGTGCTGGTCACCTCCTCTTCTGCCCTCTGTCCCTGCAGCTGTGTTGGCAGGCCTCATGCCAGCTGATGCAGGTGTCTCCAGGTGAAGGGAGACAGTGGCACCAGGAAACCTAGAAAGAGTTCTGTGTGGCCTGGTCCACGTAGGCACCTTCCTGGCCGCCTCTCCCAGGTGGGCCAGTGAGTGCCTCTGTGCCCTGGCTAGCCCTGTGGAAGCTGGAGCCACACGGGGGAGACTGGCCGCCCTCCCACATCCATGGCTGGCCCTTTGCCTCCAGTGCTTGTCCCTGGTCCAGGCTGCTGCTGTTCTAGCCGCACCTGGCTTGGTGGCTGCCCTGAGTTTTGTGCCCTGGGACTCTTGTCTGTGGGCCTGGGATGTGCGCTGTTACGCAGGTGCCACCTTCTTGATAGCTCCCTGCGACTCTGGACCTGGAGCAGATGAGAGAGGGCTGGGAAACTGCACCCGAGGTACTGAGGGGCAGCCACGCCTACAGGGCAGGAGACCTGAGGCCCACGCAGCCCCAGAGGGAGACCGTGGTGGTGGAGGGGCCAAGCAGAAGCCAGCTGGGACGTGTACATATTGGGGTTAGAGTCTCTCCAGCTTGTGTAGACCAGGTAGTGGCTTAGCGCCACAAGCAGTGGAGCTAATGCATGCGAAGAGTTTCTGTTGCTCTTGGTGTCGTCATTGTCGGGACGGTGTTGTGCTTGCTGTCTGGTCCGCATGGTGCCCGTCTGGTGAGTAAGCTTTGTGGCATGCCTGGGCACACGTGGCAGTGGCATTTGGTAGGGGTGACTTCCTGGCCTTTTGAATCAGCAGGACCTATCTCATTGACCCCAGCTGAGTAGAGGACAGGTGTGAAATATATCATGGGGGTGGCAAGGCAGTGCCGTCTTGACTCACCTGTGCCTCCTGTCACCACCAGGTGAGCTCACCAGATGTTTCCTCCCTCAAGACAGTAATTGGACGCAGGCCTGGTGGCTGGGCACACCTGAGGTAGAGGCAGAGGCTTGTGGCGGTCCTTGTCTTGCAGTGTGAGCAGCCAGGATGAGCCATTGAGGGGCTCTGAGAATGCTAGGAATGGTTGGCTCCATGGGCAAAGCTCCCTGGGCTGGGGGTGGTGGGACAGTGTCTCCTCATGGGGACTTCACATTAGATTAGGTGATGAGGGGCCCAGGATAGAGGACTGACCTCACACATTTGCACTAAGACGACCCCCTCCCCCCCAGCTCTGCACTCTCTGGGTGAAGCTGGCTGTTCAGGGATTGGTAGGAATCAAGGAGCGGGCAGGGCAGAGTAGTCTCTCCTTGTAGGCCCCAGCCCGTGGTTTCTTGGCATTTTGTGTGGTTAGGACCCTGATGCCATCTATAATGATGTTGCCCTCAGTGGCCGTGCCTCAGCTGCCTCTGCCGGGACTGAGCTCATTCCGTATCGGCTGTCGACTCCTCACCACACTGGGGACAGCAGTGCCAAGTACTGACCAGTGCTATTGCTAAGTTTTCACTGTTCCCAATGGGTGAGTTTCCCAGTGCATAAGAGTTTCTCCCCGTGCCATTATTTCCTTGGGTTAGATTCCCAGAGGGGGCACTAAAGAATATGAAGACCTTGCAGGGTCCATTCTCTAGTGACAAAGGTTTCCCAAAATGTCCTTTTATATTCCCACCAGCAGGGGAGGTTCACCCCACTGGCCAGGATTGGGGGTTAGCATGGGGCCGGATGCTCAATGACGTGGTCACGGCAGCAGCGTCGTGTTTCAGTTCACATTCCCTGGGTTTCTAGCTCTGTTGAGCATCTTTCCGCATTTGGTGGTTGTGTTTCCTCTTTTGTGGATTGTCAGTGTCCTTTGCTCTCCCTGTGAGGTCTGAGAATTTGTATAAGCTCATTCTATATTAAAGATACTAACCTAGTATGTGTCACGTTTGTTCGCCTGTGCTTCCGGGTTTTTACTGTGTGTCTTTTTGCACATGTGTTCCGTATGTTTATTTATTTATTTATTTATTTTGTGGGACCGGGGTTCAAACTCATGACCTTGCACTTGCCCAGCAGGCACTTGTGCCTTGGAGCCATCTCCCCAGCTCCCGTCATGTGTTCCATATGAATGGGCTAAAATTTTGGTACAATTGATCAATCTCTGCCTGCACATGTGTACTGGACTCCGGCACAGAGCGGTGCTGGGATTACCGTTGGCAGGTTTTTTTTTTTTTTTTTTAATTTTTTTTTCCTTGTTTCAGAACTTTCGTTTATTACTTTTATGGCTGGCTCAGCCTGCCCTGAGGGCAGGGCTGGCGCAGCATGTGGTGCCGGGGATTGAACCGTGGTCCCTGCAGCTCCCTAAGCTTTCCTTAGCAGGTGCTTTAGACCACTGAGCCATCCTGCCGGGCCCTGGCAGGTTATTGCACCAGTAGATGTGGGGACCCAGGATCCCTCAGCCGATCAGCTGCCCCAAGTGGTAAAGGGTCCCCATATCAGCATCTGTGACTCAAGATTCCTGCTCACACCTTTGCATCTCAGGACCTCTTCATCCCATTAGGACTGTTGGGGACCCCAAAGAGCATTTGCATATATGGGTAGTGTCTGCCATATAGAACTCAATCCCTCCCATGCTGTAAATTAGAATAAAGCTTTGGAGTATGGTTTAAAAATATAAAATGACAGGACCTAGCAATGTATTTTAGTGAAAACTTGCAAAAAACGAGTAAGGAAGAGTGACTTTTTTTAAAAAAAAAATGTGTTTTAGTACAGGGTCTATAAGGTCTCACTACATAGATCAGACTCATAGTGATCCTCCTGTTTTTTGCCTCCCAAGCACTGGGATTACAGGTATGCGCCACCATGCCCAGTGGGGCCAGCATGGCTTGTGTTGCTGGGGATCGAACCCTGACTGCTGCACTCTGCCTAAGCAGGCGCCTTAGTCTGTTGAGCTATCTGACTGGCCCTTGGCGTTGTTTTATGCTTTTGCAAATTTCTTTACTATTAGTCTAGCTACCAGGAGACCGTGAGAGTCACATCCATATTTCTGTACTTGACCCTTTTAATTTATCTTTAATAGGAAGGCTCCAAGGCCTTCGCCACTTCTACACATATTTTAAAGACAGGGTCTCACTAAGTCATTAAGTTGCTCAGGCTGGGTTTGAACTTGGGATCCTTCTGCCTCAGCCTCCTAGAGAGCTGGGATTATAGGTATGTGCCGCCATGCTGGCTTACCCTTGATCTTTTGCACAATCATGTGTCATGAGGCCTCTGAAGATGTCCACTGTACACTTGGGAAGGTGGAAAGATCCAGATATTTTAGTGTTAGAAAACAACCTGCCCTGCTTGGAGACCTGCTACGCTGGAAGGGGCAGGTGGGGATCCTGTGAGCACTCCACACAGTCCTTGTGGTTTGAACTTGAGGTCCCCCACCCCTTAATAAACATTGCTTGGGGCTTCATTTGATGTATGGTGTGCAATCCATCCCTGACTGCCTCAAAGGTTCACAAGTCGTAAGTCCCAGACTTGGCTCCTCCCCTTGGTGGTGTGCTACTTTGTCCCTTGGCTGTGTCCCCATCACGCCCGCTTTGTCTCTGGCCTCAGATGCCCCTCCTGTGCCTGACCACTCCCTCTTCAAGCGGGCCTGGGTACCATCATTTGTATTTGGGTCTAGCAGGTTTCTCCACCCCCACATTTTCTTGGCTTTTCTTGCCAGATGAGTCAAACTATTCTAAGGTTTCCCCCAAAATCCCAGTCACAAGTGGAGAGCCTACAATGAATGGCATAATTACTTTGGGGGCGGAGCCGGAGGGCAGCTCTAGGAGAAGGCGGGGTAGCCTTGTCCTCTGGCCCACTAAAGGCTGTGCCAGGAGATGCTTGCTGTGTGGGTTCTATGACAGTTCCCTGGGAAGGAGCTAGAAACCCATGTGCTACAGGCTAGCCTGGCATGGGTCCTGTCTTCTGGTGTATAAAACCAAGTGTGCAGACCCCTGCCAGCTGTCCCCACACAGCTGGCTCCAAAGAGATTCCAAGGACCGCCCCTGCCCTCTGCAAGGATGGAGTCCAAAGCTGCAAGTCCCACCCCCTCCAACTATGCAGCCAGGGACCTGGGCGCACAGCCTCCAGGCCTCCGTCCTGTGTCACTGCATGACTGGCTTCTCCTCTGTGCTCACGCTGGCCTGGCCTCCGCCCTGTGAAGCCCTATCCGGGAGCTTTGTGCGCTCCCTCGAAAAATCCCATCTTCATCCACACCACCTAGGACAGGAATCGGGGTGTCGTGCTTTCCTGGTCTCTATCCTGCACCTGCCCCTCAGCTAAGGCCACCAGGCTGGCTGTCTGGCCCCACACCTTCTCCTGGTACTGCAAAGATGCAGGTGCAACACATGCTGTCAGCAGGCCCCTTCCCATGGCTGATCTCCGGAGGGGCTCCTTGCCCAGCATATACCCAGAAAGTGTCCTCACCTGCCCTTCTGTCTCTCCAGGGAGAGTGAGCTCTGCGGATGCCTTACCATGTCCCTGTTTGGCCAGTGTACACACCCTCCACACTGAGCACATGGCCTGGTTAGGAACTGAGTCATAGACTTCCAGGAGCTCCGGCACCAGCCAAACATCCTTTAGAAATAAACAAGGTTTTGTCCTGAACACCAACAGGCTCTTAGTTCTAAAGATTAAAATGACACTGCTACCATGCCAGAAGGGACCTACTTCCTAACAAGAAGGGGGTCTAGTAAATTTCACTCCGATGGATTGGAGAAATAACATTTTGTAATTGTCACTGATACGCCTAACAAGCTGATGCCCCAGTAAGTCCATGAAACATCCCTCCCTCAGATTATGGAGATTGCAAAAGCAGACGCAGTTGTGAGGTCGCTGAACAGGGTTAGCAGTGCGAACATGGCATTCAGGGGCTGCAGGGGCTCTGGGACTGGGAAAGCGTGGGTCAAAGCTGTGTGCCTTGGTTTCCAGAGAAAAGCAGCCCCAGAGAGACTGCACGCTGGCAGCTGCTGACTCCCAGGGACATTCAGGACACTCCTAGTGCAAGAGTGGGGGCAGCACCAGGCTTTGTCTTTTGGAAACTCCTGGCCAAGGAGGGATAAGAAAGCCATATATGGGCTGGGGAGATAGCTCGGTAGCTTAAGTGCCTGCCTGGCAAGCATGAAGACCCAGGGTCGATCCCTGATACCACATGCCACACCAGCTGCCAAAACGACGTGGTGGTACACAGCGCTGGGGAGGCTGAGACTGGAGGATCACAGTGAGTCTGAGCTGCATAATGGGCCTCTGTATAAATGAATGAATGAATGAATGAATGAATGCAAGCAAGCCAGCCACACATGACAGCCTCAAGCCTTGTGACCCTTAGAAGAAAAGTCTTCAGTAAAAGCTGCATTTAGCCTTAAAAATCAGTAATGTCTTAGACTCCAAACTATAGCTTTTCCAGTTTGGGTGTGTATTAAATGTAACATTTTATATGTTTTATAAAATTCACTTCATACGACACATATTTACCATCTGATTCAACATGTTGCTCAGAGTTGTTCAGCTGGGCATGGTGGCTCATGCCCGCAATACCAGCACTTGGAAGGCGGAGGCAGGAAGGTCACCGGAATTCGAAGCCAGCCTGGGCTACACAGTGAGTACAAGGCTAGCCTGAATGGCCGAATGCAGCTCTGGAAAACATACAGTCTTTAATGATCTCAACACTTCGTTATGTGGAAGCATGTGGCTTCCATTGTCGTAGCTCTGCTCATCCTTATCCCTTTCTGCAGCAAGTCCCAAAGTCCTCTTTCGTGAGTATCTTTACAGGATGTGATAAAAATGGGGGTGCACGCTGCTGCTGCTGCTGTCAGCCCTGGAGAGGTGGCTCCTGGAGGGGTGATGCTGTATCCTCACCTACCTTACTTGCTGGATCTGGCTGCAGGTGACTTCTGCCCCAAAATCAAAATGACCACGAAGGGTAGACTTTTTAAAAATCATTTGGTGTAGGGCCTTGTACAGACCCTCCTATCCCAGCCCTGAGGTAACACGCACGTGCCACTGCACCCAGTTTTGGTGGCCAGTTGGTTGCATCCAGGGTTCTGGGGCCTGCACTACCAGGGGTAGAACCTGGGTCTTTGCACTTGCCAGGAAGTCGCTTAGACTGCTGAGTTATCTTCCCAGCCTCTAGACTTTTTGAATGGACTCAGGACACTGAGACAGTGGTGGCGGTGCAACTAAAGGAACTCCCTGAAGAGGCCTCCAGAGCTGCTGCGGATGAGCGCCCGCAGTGTGTGTATGTGGGGCAGTTTTAAGGCGCACACACGGCCCTGTGTCTTTTACTGTAATAATTGTTTTATTTATATTCACACCATATTTTGTGATCATACCATGAGCATGTTTCATTTTGTAAGTTAAGACATGAACTATATGCCAGAAGTTCTCAGAACATAAGTGCATACCTCCTTGAATTATGACAAACATAGCCACCACCCAAATCAAGATACCCATTTCCATTTTCTAGCAAGTCCCCTGGGTCCCCTGCCCACCTCTTCTCCCCTCCCTACCAGGGAGGCCAGAACTTGGACTATTGTAGCACAACACACAAATGGGATGCGGCCCTTGGGCTCTGCCATCCGAGCCTCCTGCGCTCCTGTAGTATTTCTAAGATCCACCCACACTGTATTAGCTCATCCCTCTCCACCTTCATGGAGGATCCCGTTGGGGGCTGTGCCACGTGGCCTTGGTCCCTTGGGTGTGCACACTCTTGTCCGGGGACAGTTCCAGCTTGTGCAGGCTGTGAACAAGCCTGCGGGCAGATCCTACCATGAAATTCTACTTTATCTCATGCATTCCCACCCTGCCCTCCACCTTAGACACCTTGCTGTTCCTCATGGTAAGAATCCGGGACCGGTGGGATGGCTCAGCGGTCTAAAGCGCCTGCTTAGGAAAGTTTAGGTGGCCGCAGGGACTGGTTGGATCCTTGCACCACAAGCTGCGCCAGCCCCGCCCCCAGGGCAGGCTGAGCGGTCATAATGTAAAAGAAAAAAAATCTCATTAGTTTGGGGCTGGGGAGATAGCTGAGTAGAATAAGCACTTCCCGGGCAAGCGCGAGGGCCTGAGTTCATTCCGGGTTAGAAGAACGGGATGATGTCAGGCAGCACCTAGTTCTGCGCTGGTTCTCAGTTCAGCAGGTGCTGGAGATACACACATGGATCCATCAATCACAGGTTCACCCCTCACCCCCCAAATTTCCCTAGGGCTCCTCTCACCCCAAATTTTTGCCAACTCCAGAACACAAGAGTATTTGGTTTCTTTTTAATTTTCACGAGTAGGGTCAGTGATTCATCTCAAGATGGATTTTTGCGCCTGGTGTGAGCAGGGTGGGAGGAAGCTCGCCTCTCCTGGGGAAACTTCTACCTCCCCACTGGGTGGCTTTGGTGGCACTGTCTGGAGTCACGCGACCTGGGACAGCTGATCTCCTAAACTCAGCTGTCCGCTTGTGGCCCTGTGTGTTTTCACGCCAGCGCTGGGCCATCTCTGTGACTGGCTGTGTTACGTAAGCCTCGCAGGCCGGGCGCCTGAATCCTGCCTTCGTTTTCTTTCAAGATTGCCTTGGGTCGTCTGGGTCTGTAATATCTGAAACAGTGACTCACCCGAGACATGTTGTGATTTCAATTTAATTCATTACAATTAAGTAAAACTAAAGATTCAGTTCCTAAGGTACAATAGTCACATTTAAAATGCTCAATAGAACATTTCTGTTCTCAGAGAAAGTTGCATGGCACAGTGGTATTTTTAGGTCCTTTACAATTCCGTATAAATTTTAGAATCATTTCATCCATTTGTACAAAAAAGCCTGCTGGGACCAGGACTGGAAGACACTGCGTGGAGAGATCAATTTAGAGCTGACATTTAAGTAATATCCAGCCTCCCGCTGGATGGATGTGGCTTCTCCCTCCTTTTCTTCGGGCTTCTTCTGCTCGGCAGTGCTTTGTCATTTTTAGTGGGTGGTCCGCGCGTCTCTTAAGTGTGCCCCTACAGATTTCAGTTTTCTTGATGCCACTGTCAATTAGACTTCTTTTCACAATTTCATTTTGCAGGTGTGCTTCACTCCTGCGTAAAGCCGCAGCTGAGTTTGGTCCTTGCTCCTGCCCCATGACCTTGCTAAGGGTGCCGATGGGCTGGGAGCCATTTGTCAGCTTTTCCGGCATTGTCCACACACCCAGCCACGTCAGGAGTCCTGTGGCTGCCTTTCCCGTCCTCTGCCTTTGACTTCTTTTGTTTGCCTTTTTCGTCCATCTAGGGCTGCTAGTTCACTGGGATCCAAGAGGCAGGAGTATTAATTGTTGACCTGATAGGGAAAATGCCCAGGAGTTCACCATTTGGGGCCATGTTAAATAGCAACGTCCTTGGTCAGGTTCAGGAAATTTCCATCAGCCCCTAATTGCTGAGAATTTTCTCTTTTTTTCAAATAATGAGTGTATGTTGGATTTTGTTAAAAGCTTTTCCCCACTTTACACGATGAAGCATATTTTTCTCTTTTATTCTGTTTATATGGTGAATAAAATGGATTTTACAGTGACAAAGCAGCCTACATTTTTGGGATCAACACAGCTTCCGAACTGAATGGCACCCCTTTTGTAGAGAGTTGCATTTGGCTGTGGATGTTTTGGTGTTTGTTACTGCAGGGATGCTGGCCTAGTTTCCTTTCCTCCAGTGTCTCTGGATTCGAGTCCTGTTTGCCTCCTGCCGGGCAGGGCGCTCTTCCCTTCTGTTTTCCGAGGTGGTTTCTATGAGATTAAATTATTTCTTTTTTCAATGTGTGATAGGCAATTTGAGTAAAAGCATTAGGGCACAGAATCTTCTCTGTGACACTGTGGTGTTTGATAACCGCATTGGTTATTTTTAGTGGCCCTACAGGACTAATTAGCAGTTAGCTTCTTCTTCAGTGGGCCTCAGGAGTGTGGGTCTCTTCAGGAACGTGTCCATTTATCAAAGTTATCGAATTTGCCTGTGCAGAGCTGTTCATCATAATCACTTATCGTCCTTCTGAGGTCTGCAGGACCCTAGTGTCTTTCTTTCATTTCATAATAATGGTATTTCATCTTCTCTGTTTTCTCCCCTGGATCAATTAAAGTTTATCAAATTTATTGATCTTTGCCAAGTACCAATTGTGAACCTGTTGGCTTACTCTATTTCTGTTTGCAGTAGCTTCTGCCCTTCCTGGGGTTATTTCCTTCCTCCCGCTTCCTGTACTTGTTTCCAAAGAGAGGGTCTTGTGTTTCTTGTCTCCAGCAGCTGGGGTCTTCAAGGACCTTAGGGTAGGGAAGATTAAGAGCTTTACTTTTATATCTGAGAGGGATCTGGAAAGGAGGTGCCGTGTGTGCTTGTGCACGGCAGACAGGGCAGCCCTTTTTTGGTCCTTGGCTGCGTGGGATGCTTGGGAAGTGTTTCTGAGTGCACATGCACAGCCCGCACAGGGCCTGGGGTTCCCACAGATGCCCAGTGATCGCAGCCCTTGGGGACCTGCTTAGGCTGTCAGCCAAGTTCTCTTTCCCTGTCTTGCAGGCCCTCTTTTCTCTTCCTCACTTCAGGGGAGGCAATTCCAGGGGCTCCCCTGCCTCTCCTTCGGGGCTGCACAGTTCTTGGGGTTCACTCTCTTCATTTCTTGTGATCTTTATTCTCCCAGAGGCTCAAGAAAAAGTGATGACTTTGAGGATGACGCAGGCTGCCTCAAACTTAGGTGGAGAGTGAGTGACGTTCCCTCATGGCTTTCTCCGTCTCACGCCTCAATTGACTTACACGCAATTAGGACAAGAAGAGAAAATAAGTTGTTCTATTCTTGATGCGCGCTGCTTTCAGTTTCACATATTTGCTGGTAGGGGCTCATCATGGTGCCTTTTTAAACATATCTTGCCAGTCTATATCCACTTATTAGTTCTCCTGAGCTTAACTTGCTGTAATGGCCATGGATTTGTTCTGTGACGAAAAGTGGCAGGAGTCCACTGTAGCCAATTTAGCAAACAGAGTCTAAAGGAAACAATGACAGCAACCAAGACTCTGCCGCCTACCTAGAAAAGGAGTTTTTTAGTTTGTTTGTGTTTTAGTGTATTTGGTACAGAATCTCAGTACACGGCCCGACTCCTAGTGATTCTCTTGCTTTCAGCCTCCCCAGGACTTGGATTACAGGCGTGCGCCACTGTGCCCAGATTTGGTGGGCTCAGGGCGCCTGGCATGCAGTACCAGGGATCCAGCCCTGGTCCCTACACTTGCCTAAGCAAGCGCTTAGTCCGCTGAGCTATATCGCGGGCCCTAAAGAAGGAGTTGTGATACTTCCATGTGTTCTTCTCCCTAGTTTTAAATATCATTATTTAAGTACAACAATAATTCGTGTGTATAAAGGAATTTAAACAATGCAGAAAAACAGCGTAAAGCAAGTAAGCAGCACCGTGTCCCTTAAGCTCCTTGCTGATTTGTCCCCACAGAGATGCAGGTGCTAGAACCTTCATGAGGTGATCAGGTTGTTGGAGGGATTAGCACCGCTCTCCGAGGACTGGATTAGTGACCACAGGAGCAGTTGGCTATGAAGCAAACTTAGTGTTTTTCTCTTCCCCAACACCCACCTGCCCTTGCCCATTGGGCCAGGAGTTGCAACAGCACAGAGCCCTACTGGCCCCAGACTTTCCAGCCTTCAGAGCCATGAGCCCACATAAACTTCTTTGTTTTTAAATTATCCAGTCTCATGCATTTTGTCACAGTGACAGAAAGCAGCCCGAGACGCTCTCTAATCCTGTTCCCTGCCCTTCACCCCTCACCTGTTCCTTCTGGCCCTGGTCCTGTGTGAACACGACTATACAGGCTCCATCCACACGCCACAGTTGTGTGGGCCCCAAGACAGAAGCCACCCATTAACTAGTCTCCTAGTACAGCCCTGATCCACCAGAGAGTTTGTATCTTTTCCTTAAAGTAAGCCTTGCACATTTGTGCCAGTCACTTGATTTAATTGTTTATCTTTGCCTTCCTCATCTGAAGATTGCCGGGCCTGTTCTCTCTCCTGGGCCTGCAGTGCTCAATTATTCATGATTCCAGTCATTTTCTGGGAGCGCGCCTGAGCTTCTCATTAGACAGACGCTTCCTGGGCGAAGAGAACCCCAGCCTTCTTTTTTTTTTTTTTTTTTTTTGTCTTTTTGAGACAGGGTCTCGCTGTGCAGTTGAGGCTGGTCCTGAGCTCACTTTTGTAGCCCAGGCTGGTCTCGAACTCGCACCAATCCTCCTGCCTCAGCCTCCCGAGTGCTGGGATTACAAGCGTGCGCCACCACGCCCGGCACCCAGCCTTCTTGCTGAGGGACTCGCCCTGGCACTCCAGCTCGCCTCCAGCTCGCCTCCTCACTAGATCTAATTGGCCAGGAGTACCAGGACAGAGGTGACCAATGGTATTGTTACTCCAGATCAGCTACTTCTGCTTTAATCTTTTGGGGTGCTTTCACAGAAAATTGTCCATTTCATGGAGCTTTTTAAATTTATCGGCATAAAATTGTGCAGAGGTGTTCTCTGGGGCTTTGAAAATCTTCTGTGAATTTGTCTGATCTTTCTTTGGCCACATTTAATTTGTTTCCCATATTGATTAGATTGGTCAGAGATTGACTATTCTAATTACGTATCCAGTTCCATGTTCATTAAGTCCTTGCTTTATTTCCACTGTCTCCTAACAGCGGCAGCAGCAGCCCCTGATAAGAGAGGAAGGAGCCGGAGTGCAGTTTGCAAATCAAGCCGCGCATGGCACCCTGGTGGCGCCAGGCCTTGGCACACAGCTGGCTCCACCACAGTGGATGGAATAAAGTTGAATCATTTTTCCCAGAGCTTTTTCTCAGAATCCTGAAACTGCTGGTGTCCATCTAAAATGTCTGAGGACATATAGTTTGAGTTTACCCAACTAATTCATTAGAATATAGAATCCTGAGCTATAGAATCCCCAGCCCTTCCTCTATCTATCTATCTATCTATCTATCTATCTATCTATCTATCTATCTATCTATCTATCTACGTGGGACCATGGTTTGAACTCACAATATTATACTTGCCAGGCAGGCACTTGTGCCACGGAGCTACCTCCCCAGCCCCTATTGAGCTAGGGTCCTGCTGGCTTCCTGAATCTCACTTGGGTGCTGAGGACTCCAAGCTGGGCTTGCAGGTATGCTCCTGCCTCAGCTCCTGAGCTGGGCTTGCAGGTGTGCTCCTCCTGCCTCAGCTCCCCGAGCTGGGCTTGCAGGTGTGCTCCTCCTGCCTCAGCTCCTGAGCTGGGCTTGCAGGTGTGCTCCTCCTGCCTCAGCTCCTGAGCTGGGCTTGCAGGTGTGCTCCTCCTGCCTCAGCTTCCCGGAGTGTTAGGACAATGACCCGAGCCGCTGTGCTTGGCTCCTTCGCTCTTCCTGCTCTTCACTGGGGCCTCTCTCACCCTGGAATCCCTGCCAGGACTGCTGCTCTGCACCGCTGATCTCTATCTGTGAGTGCTTTCTCTCTGCATCTCCCTTCTGAGCTTATCGAAGTTGATCTAAGACCTAGTTCTGCCATCTGCAGGAGTCATCAGTGCTTGGTCAATGTGATGGTGACAGTGACAGCGATGTACCTGTCCAGCCTCTGCAGGTCAGCACAGCCTTTGCTGTTCTATTTGTCCTCTCCCCTGAAGCCCCATTTTACAGTGCGTGACACCTGGGCTAGGCATGCCAGTCCCTGGCTACCAGCATCTGACTCAGACCCCACCTCCGGGGCACGTTCAGCAGCAGGCCCTGCAGGTCACACAGGATGTGTGTGGTGCCGTGGGCTGGGGGCTGGATCTGGGCCAGGAAGGCCAGCTCAGAGACCTGCCTCTGTCATTTTCTTAAGAGCAGAGAACTGTGTCTGGATGTCATGGTACACATCTGTGGTCTTGGTGCTGTGGCAGGCTGAGACACAAATGTGCTGGCAATATTTTGTGTTTTTTTTTTTTTTCCAAAACCAACTCTAGTTAAAGAAGAGGGTTCTGTGGGTGGGAGCCTCGAGACCTGGAAGACACGGAAGGGAGATGAGAAATGCCCATACTCCGAGGAGCTGTTGGGGGGCAGCCGGGCGCAGAGGGGTCCTGAGCTGCGTGACCCAGCAGAGTTCCAGTGGGACCGCTGTACAGGGGCGTGGAGTGGGCGTCCTCCAGGGAGCATGGGCTGCATGACTCAGACCAGGGTGCAGGAGGGTAAGGAGACCCCAGGGCAGATGGATGTGGCAGTGCCTGGCCATGACCTCAGCACGCTGGGAGGCCGAGGCAGGGAGACGGGCAACTTCGTGCCGTTGCACGGCCTCTGCTCGGGGGGGTTCAGCAAGTCAGCACAGCCCTGTCTCAGAAACTCTGAAATGGCCTGAGATACAGAGCACTGTGATGGCCCTGGGATCAATCAGAGAGAGAGAGAGAGAGAGAGAGAGAGAGAGAGAGAGAGAGAGAGCGCAAGCGAGCTTTAAAGAACTATTAAAGTGTGATAAGATACTGAGAAAAATCTAAGGTGCAGGAAGGCACCACCTGCATCTGCCTCCTGCCTCCTCAGGCCTTACCAGCTGGTCTGCGTGGGGAAAGTGGAAGTATTCTGACCAGTCTCCTGGATTAGGGGTGCAGAACTGCCCAGTTCCAACCTGAGCCCCCACAAACACACTTACCTCACACCTAGGGCTGGCCTCCAAGACTCAGGTATGAAGAGCAGACTGGAAATAAACCAGCTTCTTAATTTCCTAGTTTCACTTTGAGTAAGTGGGCTGGTGCTAAGAAGTCTCTAAACCTAGAATGTGGGTGCCCCAGGGGACTGGAGGTGCAGGGAGCTGGCTCCGAAAGAAGAGAAACTCCCATGCGCCTCCACCCATGCGCCTCCACCTCCTTCTGCAAAGACTTTGTAACATGATGTCTGACACAGGGAGGTGGCCGGCACCTGGAGAAACGGAGGAGGACCGGCAGGCCACAGCTGCGAGAGCCACGGGGCCAAATGGTGGGAAGACAAGACCACGACTCTAAGCTCCGTGCTTTCTGAGTATGTTGAACTAGAGAGTGTAAGCGAGGACCCAAGCCAAGGAGGGTGGCAGGTGGGTTGGAAGAAGCAAAGAAAACTTTTTGAACCGAGAAGCCAACAACAAACAGAGAATCTAGTTGATGGATGTAAGAGCTTGACAGAGAATTCACCTTGCAGAATAAACCCTGGGGCAGCGAGGGGGAAGTGGAGGAAGAGGAGAAGACACAGACAACAGAGTGGGGATGTCTGTGTGGGACTGGAGCTCTAGGCGGGAAGGAGAAATAGCTGAACCATAAGTACATGGAGTAATAACACTTGAGAATTTTCCAACTCTTGTTTTTAAAATTTATTTTAAAAAAGTTTATTCCATGCAGGGTTGCAATATGCAGTTCAGACTCAGTGATCCTCCTGCCTCAGCCTCCCCAGAACTGGAATTACAGGTGTGTGCCACCATACCTGGTTTTGGTGGCCTGCCCAGAGGCACGGCATGTAGTACTGGGTTTCAAACTCAGGTTCTTGTGCTTTCCAGGCAGACATTTGCACTGCCCAGCTATCTCCTCAGCCCCTCATGATAGCTTTTAATAGAGTCCCCAAACCCAGGAAATCCTAAACAAGATAAATAGAAATTATCAGTTAGAGGGCCAGGGAGATAGCTTGGTGGTTTAAGCACTTGCCTGGCAAGCACAAGGATCTGAGTTTGATCCTGGTACCACAGGCCATACCAGCTGCCAAAACCAAGTATGATGGTGCACCCCTCTAAACTCGGCTCTGGGAAGGCTGAGACGGAGGATCACTATGAGTCTGAACTGCATCCAATAAATACATTGAAAGAAAGAAATTATCACCCAGAAATGCCAAAATATTTCTCCCAGAAAGGCAGAAGAGTGGGGTTGCTTAAGTAGAAAGCAATGACTTTTAATAGTGTCATAATACCACTGGTGACTGTGTGTTCACTGAACAAAAGAAAAAAAAAATTGGAAGGGTTACCAGGTCAGTGGAGGTGACAACTCAGGCCCTAGGATGCCAAGGCTGCATCCACACAGGATGGTGCAGAGGCTGGATGCGAAGCCTACGCTCCCACCTCCACCCTCAGGACCAGGGCAGATTTGAATAAGATCTGGGGTCTCATAACCTAGCACCCCAAGTGTCTGGGACACCATGGTAGTGTACTTGCCTGTTAGGTGCCAAGTGCTGGGTTGGATTCTCTGCCCCGAAGGAAAAAAAAAAAAAAAAAAAGGAAAACAAAAAAAAACCACACCAAAGTGACATGGACTACACATCCATTTTTAAGGAACTTGGAAATACACAGAATTAGCAAAGACTCAAGAATGCGTTAGGATGCAGACACAGTCAGTGGAGCTAAATCTTAGGGCCTCACACTGCCTGGCAGAGTGGAAAAGAAGAATCAACACTGTGTTCTAATAAGTAAAGGACAGAGAGATGTTATGCTAGGTGGCATCAATTCAGCTGACTGTGGGATCCCCTCGGGGTCAGCAGGACCTCCGGGCGTGTCTGGGTGGATCTGGAGGTGGCACCTAGGGGCCGGGATGGGGCACTGCAGCTGGCCTCACCCCTTCCTCCCGGGCTGTGCTCCCTGCTCCACCTCCTCACCCCCTTGAGCTGAGCGGCTTTGCTCCATCAGGCCCTTCCACCCCGATGTTTTCTGCCCTCCGTTGGGAGCCACAGTAAACCTGTCCTCCTGTAAGTAGTGGGCGTTGGGTCTCGTCCTCCAGCAGTGGGGAAGATGATCATTGTGGAGCCACACTGAGATGTCTAGGAAAGTTACCATGGAACGGTTAGATAAGAGAGGACACACACACACACACACACACACACACACACACACAAATAGCATAATAAAAGAATATTCAGCATCAAAGCCAAGAACAAGGAGAACAAAAGCATACAGGGAGACATTATCCGAGTAGGAACATACCAAGAAAATGGGTTTAAATCAGAAAATTTGCCAGAAATTAGACTAACTTAAGTAGGCCAGATTCCCTAGGTGGAAGATCAAGGCTGCCAGCATAGTTTTTGGAAACTTGGCTGGGGGCAAGCAGGAGGCCCTGGGCTCTGACCCCAGGACTGCCACAAAGCCAAATAAACCAAAGCTCTATTGCTGATGACAAGTCGTGCTGTAGGTAAAATCTTAAGGAAGCAGAGACGTGAAAACGAGGAGGTAAGCGCTAGCCAAAAAAAGTCAGCATGGCATTACCGCTGCACAGCAAAAGGCCAGGACAAGGGGGATCACTGGATGACAGAAACAGTCCGTAAAGGTTGTCCGGACTGGAGCAACATAGAGGGTGCCTATCGGGACCCTTGGTATTAGACTGAGACAATAACAGCTTCAGTAGCGTCCCAGCAGAAATGGTGGAACCACAAGAGCGAATCTCCGCAGCCAATCAGCAGACAGAGGCAGGTAACTGTGGTAGTAGAGGACACAGTCCATGCGCCTCCCGCAGCCAACATCTCAAGACACCGGCTGCAGTGAGTGTGTTATTCTCAAGCGAAAGTGAAGCAAGCATTTCATAAACATCGACTCTGTTTTCTTAATGAACTTCCAAAATTGAAAATGACACACAAGGCGACTAAGTTAAAAACCAGTAACAAAGAAGGTAACTAGGCAGGAAGAAATGTTCACTGAAGTAGCCCACAGGAAAGAGCTCCGTGCAGATTAGGAAGGATTTTGACTGGAATAAAAATAGAAGCCAGGTTCATCAGCACACCGGGAGGCAATTCCACAAGGTTCTGAAAGCCGTGGCCACCAGCGTGTGGAAATAGCCATGGCTGAAAAGGAAGCACCTACTTTAAAAGGTTCAAAAAATGAAGCAAAAATACAGAAATAGAAGAGAATAATAAAGATGAACTCAGAAATTAATGAAATGGGGAAAAGTATGAGAGAATTAATGAAATCAGAAATTAGTTCTTTAAAAAATACTCTAGGGATGAGAGTTATTATCCCTCATCCTGTTTCCCTGGAGACCAGGCTCTCAGCATGTAAGGGGGCCTCACATGTGTCTCTGTGACAGCCAGATGGAGCCCAGCACTTAGGACAAATGTCCACCACTGCTGCTGGGCATGAATTGCAGCCCCACCCACCTGGCAGGTGCCAGGTGACCTCCTGCAGGATGCTGAGCTGTAGGATGGGTGAGAGCCCAGGCTGTGTGTGCCCTGTAGGCCCCAGCTTCGCTGTGATAGAGAAGGGCTGGCTGGCACTTTCCTAATGTCATGGGGCCCAAGGTGTCCTTATCCTGCACTCCAGTGCCCATCTTCTCAGGAGAGAGCTGTGTGCACATCGCAGTAAGCAGCAGGTGGCCAGCCCGTGGCCTGCAGCTGTGTCTGCACATGGTTTTGCTCCCACAGTGAAGCATGCTCTGCACCTGGTTTGTGTGACCAGGTTGGTGGCAAAGTCTCAGGTGAAACTGACAAGAGAAAAGAGAGAAAGAGCAGAGACTCATGGGAAGGGGAGAGGGAGACGCCATGTCTTGCAGACATTAGAAAGCCAGTGAGGACGTGGTGGGGTCAGGAACAGTCCACAGGCACCCACAGCTTAATCCCTGCATCACGTAGGGGGATGCAGACAGCACAGGTGAGACCCAGGTGAGCGCCTGCAGGAAGCCTGCTTTGTGTGCTGGGCTCACAGAGGAGGTGTTCTGAAAGGAGGGGCCAGAGAGGGATTGGAGGGCAGAGGACTATGCTGATTTCTTGCATAAAGATCGTTGTTGGGGACCGCAAATTACAACCTTCATAGAAGTCAACAAGGAAGCTGGGCTTGAATGGTGCTCTTTGAAGACCGGAAGTAGGTACAGGCTGAGGAGCATGCTGGGAACTCCGAGGAGCATGCTGGGAACTCACAGCTATGAAGGGCAAAGGAAGGAACTTTTCCCTGCATCCCTTAATTTAGTCCAGTAAAGCCCATCTGGTCTCTCAGCCCCAGCCATCAGAGCTGGAGTGTCCAGTAAAGGCCCACATAGCTAAAGGCCTGGTCCCCAACTTGTGCTGTTAGGAGGTGGTCAAGCCCCTTAAGAGGGGGTACCTAATGGGGGTCTTAGCTCATGGGGGCATATCCTCTGAGGGGCAATGAGACTCGACCCATCTCCTCGTCCTCTCTCCTCACTTAGAAACCCTATGTTTAGTAGCCTGGCTCCACCATGTACTTCCAGTCTCTGTGCACTCCTTGACATGGGCCAGAGCGAGAAGGACAAGTTGCCATAGCTGAGTCCTCTGAACCTCTGAGCTGAAGTAACCCTCCAGCTTTTTCAGTTGCTTATCTCAGGTGTTTTGTCACATTAATAGAAAGCTGACTGACAAAGACAGTAAGTGAATATATTGGTGTTGCTTTAAGTTACCACATCTGTGATACATGTTACAACAGCTCTGGGAGGCTGGATAGAGGCCACTATGAAGAGGATGTAGCAATCGATTAGGGATCGTTTCCCCAGCACCAGTTACCAAGTGCATGCCTGCAGTGAGTCCTCGGTCTCTGCCTGGTATGCCACATGGTGGAAACGGAAGAGTGAAAGACAGAATAGATGTGTGGAAAAAAAAAAAAAAACAATGGGTGCAATAGGGCTCTGGGGTCATCCACATCCTCTGGGAACAAAAGGCCCAGTACCTCCAGCTGACACCCACTTTATTAGCCTATACAGCGGGGAAATGCTTTTCCCGAGGGGCTGAGTCGGCAAGGAAACAAAACCACCACCCCTGGGTGCTAGCTCCCCTGCGCTGTCCTCTGCAGACCCTGTCCTGTCCTGTGAGCCTCGCTGGCTGGGCGGAAGTGGAATTCCCGCATTCCAAAACCGGCCCCAAGATAAGGCAAGGCAGGTGGCAATTTGTGGTTGCCAGCAGCAGCAATCGTTACGGAATTTTATTCAAGTGGGTAAATTTCTAGAAAAATACAATGCTCCAAAGTTGGCAGAAGTAGAGAGGGAAACTCTGAATTCTCTGATAGCCATTGAGCCAGTAACTAAAACCTTCCCACAAAAAGAAATCGGCATCCAGAAGACGTCAACAGAAAGCCCTGCCCTATATTTAGGGAAACAGGATACTCCCTCTGAACACACTGCCAGCGGAAGGGAGAGGGCAGATGACCCAGCTCACTTTGTGAGGCCAGTTCCATTTGGTATGAAAAAGAGGACAACACGAAAAAAGGCAATCTAAGGCAAACTGCCTCATTCACACATGTGCAGAAAGGCTGTGTGAAATATTGTAGGCTACAAGATGGACCTCGTATCATGAACTCCGGTGTGATCGATCACATTCGCCATGGGGGTCCTTCTGTCCCTACCCAGTCTTGCACCGTTGGGTCATCCCACTTTTTTTTTTGCTATTGTGAATGATGCCGTTGAGAACATTTATTCCTCTTAAAGGGGCTCCAGCTGGGCGTGGTGACGCAAGCTGGTAATCCCGGCACTGGCTGAAGCAGTAGGATCATTGTGAGTTCGAGGCCAGCATGAACTAACTGCATAATAAGACCCTTGGCCCAAAAGACTAATTAATTAATTCATTCAAATGGGCCCTGTCACCTCCTAACACCACAGACTGGAGACCAAGCCTTTAGCCACTGGGGCCTTGCAGGGGTCACGTGGGCGTGGGTGCCTCTCTGCTCTTGGAGACAGACCTAGGAGCAGCACTGTTGTGTCTGGGCTGGGCCTGTGGCAGCACCGCCACACTGGTTTCCAGAATGGCCATAGCACTGCCTTGTCAACAGCAAAGAGGGCTCGGGTGCTCCGTAGCCTCCTGCTCTTACCTGGGTATTGATTATAGCAGCGCGTAGCCACGTGTAGCTGGGTTATTTCGACCTGAGTTTCCCTCGTGCCTCGTGGTATTGGCTGTCTTTCTCATGAGCTTGCTGGCCACCTGCGTATTACATGAACTCAAATCCTGCCTCACTGTGTTGGGTTGTCTTCTCATGGAGTTGTAGACGTTTTTGTATAATCCAGATACAACTCTCTTACCAGGTATATGATGTGCAGAACATCTCCTACTGTGGGAGTTGTCTTTCACTTTCCTGGTGGTTGTGGTAGTGGGCTTTTCCAACACCAGCATACAGTGCCTGACACCTACACTTAAAGGACAGGTTTAATTGGGCTGATGGCCTCTGGGCATTCATTCCATGGTAGGCTGGCTCCAGGCAAAGACACCACGGGGCAAGGGTCTGGTGAAGCAAGGGTGTGCACTTCGCAGCAGCTGGGAAGCAGAGCCATGCCAGGAAAGACCATCTGTGGACCATCCACAAGCCCCCAAGGCCACGCCCCCGTGACTCGGCCAGTGTCACCCAGGAGTGCATGACTAACCTGCTACGGGAGGTGTTTCATAGCCCAACAAAGCTGACATTGAAGATTAACAGCCACAGTGGTGTTCTTTATAGTAAAAATGGTTTTGATCTTGATGCAGAGCATTTTGTCTGTTTTGTCTCTGTATAAGGCTGCTGCTCACTGCAAGGCCATGAGGAATTTCTACTTCTCCTTATCAGTCCTTGTGGGCCGTCCAGAAACCCGCGTACCTTGTGTGCAGCTGGTGCCGGTTTGTGGCATCTCCCCTCCCCGCCGCTTCCTGCCTCTGCCATCTCCCAGCGGCTGTCCTGTTTCAGTGAAACCTGTCTCCCTGCTTCCCGTCTTCTGTCTTCTATTGTGTTCCTCACTTGCCGCCAGAGTTTCCCGTGTCAGAGGAACCACACACTGGGCAAGCTTGCATCCGGCTCGCCTCCCTTTCTGGTTTCCCGCTGCACGCCTTTTCCTACCGGTGACTCCAGTTTATCCTCCTCATAAAGATCGAGCCTCCGTGTTTCTACTTTAAGTTTTACATTCTTAGCGCCGAGTCTTAGGTCTTTGGTCCACTTCGCATTTGGTGTGAGGCAGGGATCTGATGAACCACTCTTTGCGTCCCCATTTCCGTTGTCTTTGGCTCCACCGGTTGAAAATATCCTTTGGCCTATTAACTTGCTCATTCATGAGATAGTTCTGGGCACATAACCATGTGGGCGGGCCCGTCCTGGGTGCTGAGGTCCGGTGTGTTCCCAGAGCAAAGTCTCTGGTCTTGGGGAGCTTATATCCTTGGGGGAGCATTTGACAATGAACAAACAAAAATGTGATACGAGAGCAGGGGACAGCACCCCTGAAGAAAGTCCCCAGGGCCCTGAGGGTTTGGGGGAGGGCAGGCCAGCCTGCAGTGGAGGCCTCAGCAACCGGCCAGTGTGAACAGGGTGCCCCTGGCAGTGGAATGGCTCCTGGGAGAGCTGCCTCAGGGCCTGGCGCACTGGGCTGTGTCCCTTTAGCCCTTCCCAAGGGGAAGATGCAGCTAATAGGCATGGAGGTGCCATGCTCACCCACCTCGGTTCCCTAGCACAGTAGGAAAGGAGCCTCCCTGCACCTGTCGGCTGCATCTCCTGCCTACGCACGGGCACCCGGCATCCAGTGCGGTGCTTTCCCCAGCGAGGCAGGAGAGGCTCAGGCCACAGATGGGGAGAAATCCAAATTCCAAACTCAAATCCGCTTTCTATGGAGCATGTCTCACTTGGTCAAAGTCGAAAAGCCACAAGTCAAGCCGCCCTCAGGAAGGACAGTCTGTAGCTGTTTTTAATAAAAAATGAGGCCCTGCTGCCAGCGCCACATTCATGGCATGTTCTAGAAACCTCGCCCGATGTGCTGAGCACTCTCTGGTGAATGTCGCCATGTTGCTGGCACCCCTGCCCTCCTTCTGTGCCAACCTTACTTCCTGGGCATCTCTGCCAGCTGTGAGAGGTAAGGGAGCCCCCGCCTGGCTCCAATGCCTGTTCAGTGCTGGAACAGAACTTGGGCTAGAGCTCATCCCTTTGGTGGCTTTAAAAATAGACCAGCCATTATGCAGGTAATATGTTAATGCCAGGATTAGCATAATATGGAAATCTTCTCAGGGGCCAGGGCCTGAAACCAGGTGCGAATCAAACCCACGTGTCCCAGAAGCAGAGGGCTAACACCCACGGGGCTGCCCTCTGAGCACACTGCCCGGGCAGAGAGGAGCCGAGATCCACAGGGGTGCGGAGAGCATCTCACAGAGGAAGCCAGATGCCCAGTGGCCCCGGCTGCTGGCGTCAGGACAGGACTGGACATTCATCATCGTGGTGCACATGCATCTGCGCAGGACTCGCTGTGGCTGCCGCGGCAGCGGGAGATGAATGGAAAATTTTGGAATATAATTAACGGGATGGCAGTCCTCTGGCCTCACAGAGTTCAATTTGCAGAATCAAGGCTTCAATCCAAGGCTGTTTATCACCCCGCGGAGGCCGGTTACACAGAGATAACGCAGAGGCTGCAGTGCGGGCTGAGCCGTGATCTGTCTTGGAGAGGAGCCTGGCGACTGTGTGTGGAGGACGCCAGGACACGGAGCTGAATCGTGCACCGAGAGCTGCTGGGCTGTGGCAGTCCTGGGCTGTCCACCCTGCATCAGGGGCCCAGGGTGGGCTCAGTGCCCAGGTCTAGGGCTTTAGCAGACTCCTGAGAGCAGTCCCAGTACCTGTCACCCACCTGAGGGGAGCACAAGCTGCCTGTCCTTGTCTGTCACCAGCATCCCAGCATCCTTACAGACCCTTACAGGTGGATGCTAAAGACCACCTGCCCTGGTCTGAGTCTGAATCGCTGGGCTCACTTAGGAGCCCCTGGCCCTGCCCGTGTCCCTCACAGCAGGATGCCAGGTGGTGCTGTGGTCCAAAACGTGGGCAGAAAGCTGCTGGGGATACCTTCCAGAAAGCTTTGTAAGAGGACTACCGTAGGCACACACACGTCACGCAGACACCACACACTGCATGCACACCACACCCACTATGTACGCTACTCGCACTGCACAGGCACAGAGTACCCTGCACACAAACACCACAACCTCCCTCATGTTTTATGGACCTGTGCCACATAAGCTCTCCCACACCACACACACACACACAGGCGTGCACGCATGCGCGTGTGCAATGCCACACTATGCCATGTCCTACACTTAGTCGTGGTCATGCCAGACATCGCTGTCACAAGATGCTGCCCACTCCTCTCCAGGCTTCTCTTACCCTCATCTAGAAAATCACGAAAGGCTTTGTCTGAGAATTGCTAGGACCTGGCACAGAATGCCAACCTGCTGTGAGGCTGTCCCCAAAGCCCTCCCAGCCAGGCTATGCCCGCCCTGGGGCACGGTGGCCCATGCCTGCAATCCCAGCACTAGGGAGGCTGAGGCAGAAGGATCACTACAAGTCTGAACTACATAGTGAGACCTGTATCAAATAAATCTTAAAAAATTAAAAAGCTTCTTCACGGGTCGCACCCAGCACTTAACTCCTGACTGGGTCACTTGATGCTTATTAAATTCAGCAGAGTGTGAATGGATGAGGTAAACACAGAGCAAACAAAATAAACACACCGAGATAGAACCAGGACCATATTCCTGCCAGCCCACAACCAGTTCTTCTGCTTCTCTAGAACAAGATAAGGAGTTTTTCCTCACTTTATTTCTTTAATTTTAAAAATTTACTTATTTGGGACAGGGTCTCGTCATGCAGCTTGAACTCATAGTGATCCTCCTGTCTCAGCCTCCCCAGCGGTGGGATTACAGGCACGCAGCGGTACCAAGGATCAAACTCAGGCCCTTGCGCTTGCCTGGCAGTATCTTAGACTGCTGAGCTATCTCCTAGTCCCTACTTTAAATATAAGGATTTTTAGCAACTTTCTTCAAAGTGATAATCCCATGTCATCCATATCTCAGTGCGTGATGACAATATCCCCACAGGATTTGAAATCGAAATCGGAACCCTGTAGCTTGGGATGTGGCCAGTGAGCAAGCGAGGAAGGGATGTTTGCGGAGACAGTCGTGTGGGTCTGCTTTCTGTTGCTATCTCAGACACCTGCGATGGTCAGCCTGAGTGGAGGAGAGGTCTGCTGGCCTCACAATTTCAGAAGCTTCCGCCCGTGGTGGCCTGGCCCCACTGCTTTGGGGCTGTGGTGAAGGGGACCATGATAGTGGGAGGATGTTGTACCGGGAGGATGGCTCATGGCAGTCAGGGAGCAAATAAGAGGAAGAGGAGGACCTGGCTCTAGACCACGGTTTCAGGCCACGCCTCATGACCTCACTTCCTCACAGGCCACGCCCTGTGACCTCACTTCCGCCCAAGCCATGCCCCCTAAAGGTTGCAATATTTCCCAGTGGTACGGGGGAAAGAAATGCTCATCCTAAAAGATTTCTGGAACGAATTTGTGTTCTCTAACACCAAAGAATGACTTTTAGGAACCACAAAGGTTAAGAGCAGAATATATTTACTGGGGAAAAGAAAATGGTCTGAGAGAGGGACAGAAGGGGACCAGAATGGGTCGCCCAGGAAGCTGCCTTTTCTAAGAATTTTTTTATAGCGGCGGGTCTAGGGTGGAGAACATGGGAACACGCTTAGGCGACTATGAGGTGAGACAGAGCCATGGTGTCAGCCAAGGAGATTGCAAGCATAATTGCCCAGGTAAAATGGATTAAACCCAGGACCGAATGGGGAAGCCAGTCATAGCAAGTGGTCACGGGGATGTGAATACAGAACGGTAATTTTCCTTGCGGGGCTGAGTCAGTGACTCTTCCAGGCCTCCTTAAGGCGAGAGACCTATTTAGAATATCTGTGCCTGGTGTCTATCCTTAGGGAGGTACGCCTTTATTTGATCTTTTGTCTTGAGGTCTGGCCCGTGACAGGACTATTTGTCTCTTCCGAAGTTACAAAGTCATATTGTCTTCCATGGTGGCTCCTTGAGAGTCTGGCCCTGTCTGACTGCCTCTAATATTTCTAACCAATTCAGCTGGGTGCAACACCAGTGGCACGAAGGCTGGGGTCCACACCTTGCCTATGGGGGCGCTCCCGGAAGGACTCTGGATCCAGCGTACTGACTGTGATGAGAGTTTGGAAATGTAGAGTCCAGGGGACCTCGGTGCAGGGATTTCCCAGGACCCCCTGTGGCAGGCTGCCAGGACCTTCCGAGTCTTCCTCCGTGGGGATCTCCAACATGCACACAGTTCCTTCTCCCTTGCGAGTGCATGCGGAGCTGCCCATGCTTACGTAACCAAGACCTGTTCGGTCTGCTCCAGTGCCCGAAGCCCAGCCAGGTACTTTGTACATCCTCAGGTTTAGGGAAGCCACAGCCCTTCCCTCCAATCAGGATGGAATTCCTCACAGTACAGGGAGAGAAACATGAAGAGAAGCAGCTCACACTCTGAAAAGGCCAGCAGAGAGGCTCTAGCCAGGCTGGCACAGGTTCTCAGTGGAACAGGAGCCCCAGGCTTCTCCCTGGGATCCACTCCTCTGCCCTTCAAGGATGAGCTTTTCCTTTGGTGGGTTTTTCCTTACGGATGCCCGTGGTGCCCAAGGGTCCTGTGTCCTTGCCTGTGCTTGTGGTAGCGAATATAGCACACAGTTTTGAGTCGCCAGAGTGGGCCAGCCCAGACCGGTAGGTTGCAAGCAACAGAAACCAGTCATATGGGCTGGGTGATAAGGTTCGAGCCAGTTTCATCCGGGTCCCCAGGGGTGGCCCTCTTGGCTTGCAGCAGCAGAGGAATCCTCTGCCTGCCTCTGGCGTCTTTTGTTGGCAAAGGTCCGTGCCCATATTGGTTCTGTAGGTGCCCCTGGGTCCCACTGTGTGTTCATAGCCTGAGCGCCACCGGACAACAGCCACAGACCCCGTGAAGGAAACATCCGGACCACCTGGCTCCCCATGCAGGGGCAGCAGGAGGGCCTTCCAGTCCCAGCTGGTGGGGAAAAGAGAATCCCTCCCTCTGCTAGCCTGCTGCCTCCTCAGCCCAATTAAAGATGGCACCAGGGAGGGAAGAGGAAGTTGATGGATGGCAGAAGGCAAAACCACAGAGACTCTGGTGCCATCATGCAGGTACAATTAGCTGAACCCTGCTGTGGCCCTTGCTGCCTGAGCTCACGGGGCTCTGGGGCTGCAGAACAGCAGCAGGGAGGTAGCACAGCCTGTGGCAATGACCGTAGCTTCCAGCAGTGACCACAGCATCCAGCAGTGACTGTCCACCTTGGCAAGGCCTGCATTGACCATGAAGGGAGGTCCCACAGAGCTCTCTCTGGATTAATATTTTACTAAGACTCATGCTAAGTAAAAATGCTTTCCTTGATAAAATGACCTTCAGGCCTAACACCTGGATGAGACTCTGAGGACAGGGTGAGTCCTACTATGTGAGGTCCTACTGTGTGCCAGAACTTCTATCTCAAACACCATCTGCCAGAGCTTTTGCTCTGACCTCACAATGCAGCTTTCCTACAAGCGGGTTGAGGAGGAGCTGTATTGGCAGATTTCTAAGCAGTGCCCTCCCCAAGTTGAGCATCAGGACACAGACCTGGCATGAGAAATCAGCTGTCCAGTAAAGGACTGTTGAAGTCATCAGAGCTGCTTTGTAAGCTGCACTTCGACTTGATATATGTTTGCATCAGTCAGGTTAATTGCAATGATGCTGCAGTAACAAACAGCCCTAATGTTGCAAGGGCTGAAGCTGAATGTGTGTCTCTGCTCATGCAGCGTTCCCTATCGGTTCATGCGGTTCCCCATGGCCACAGTCTCCCTAGAGGTGACTCAGCAGCCCACATTGTACTGAAGCCAACCAGGCAGAGGTAGCAGAGAGTGAGGAGGCAGGGATGGTGGCTCTCAGAAACTTCCGCTGTCATTTCACATTCCCTCAGCGAGGGCCAATCCCTGGGTCCTGCCTGACTCTGAGGGCACATCTGCCCAGAAGGAGTGGAGAAGCAGGAGTTCCGGCTTCTTGTGCTTCTCAGCTGTTCTATCGGCTGTGCCATCCAGCATGGCCTGAAACCTCGCCTGGAGTTGGCTTTGGCTTCTGCTATACTTTAGAATGGTCTGGAATGGCATCTTCAGGGTGTCAGGAGGGTGGGAAGATAATGCGATTGAGGTGCTTGGAGGGAGCTTTTGGGGTGACTGGGGTGAGATCAGGTCATTAGGGTGGAGGGATGAGGGACTCAGCTCTGGTGGCTTTACCAGAGGAGGGAGGGAGACCAGAACACGCCCACACCCTTGTCAGCTGGCGCAGGGGCCCTCTGGCCTCCAGAACTCTGAGCCAGCTCTTTCCGGGCCCCTCACCTGGTTGGCGGTGTGGCCTTCTCAGCAACAGAAAGCACACTGTCATCGACCCCCTGCTGTCCAAAGAAGCCCCTTTGGTCTGCTTGGACCAGTGATATTTGTGACCACTGAAGCTCATGTCACCAGCAAATTACCTCAGGGATACAGGGCCTGCTTGCAAAGCATGAGGTCTTAAGTTCAATCCTCAGTACTAAAAAGAAAGGAAGAAGCCGGGCGTGGTGGCGCACGCCTGTAATCCCAGCACTTGGGAGGCTGAGGCAGGAGGATTGGTGTGAGTTCCAGACCAGCCTGGGCTACAAAAGTGAGCTCAAAGCCAGCCTGAGCCGCATAGTGAGACCCTGTCTCAAAAAGACAAAAAAAAAAAAAAAAAAAAAAAGAAACATCAGAATGGCCACACACCACCGGGCCAGCGGTAGCTGTACTGGAAATGACAGGGCCCTGCATGGCCCAGCCCCCACTGCTCTGAGCACTGATTTCCAGGTAGAACTGAATCTTCATTAAGATGAAAGGTTTAGTTTGGCTAATGGCTCTCTGGGGCTCAGTCCTCATGTGGTCGCCTGGCTTGGGGACAGAAGGGGAGGTGGGAGGATGTGAGCACAAGGAAGCTGCTCACAGCAGGAGGCAGAGCATAAAGGTGAGGCAGGAAGGGAGGTGGCACCTCCGGGCCACGCCCACAGCAACCACCTCTTCTGTCCCGGCCCGCCCTCCTAATAGCAAGTGCGCTCTAAGCCCCGTGCTCCAGTCACCTTCCAAAGCCCCTCCTGGGATTGCAGGAGGCTCAGGAGGCATCTAGATCTAAACCACACATCCCAGTGACCTGGTGAGCACGTGGCTGCCTGGAAGAGGACGGCAGTGAGCTGTGCTGGCCGAGCTGGCAGCCCCAGCCAGGGGGACAGCCAGGAGGGCCCAGGCCACGATCGGGGCTGCAAGCGCCTGCTGCCTGTGGCCCAGCGTCCACTCACCTTCCCATCGCCGTTGCTGCAGGGGCCACAGAACCCCCTTCTGCCCTGCTGCAGCTCAGCGGCTTCCACTTCTCCTTCACATGCAGCCAAGGTTCAGCATCCCCAGGTCCCGTGGGCTCTGGCACACAGTAGGTGCTCAGCGGGTGTGCAGCGAGTCCGGGCACAAGCAACCCTCAGGCCTGAGCAGCAGTGCAGAGGCTGACGGTGTGGCCTTTTGAGTCCCGCGGTATCCGTCACAGGCCAATCACTCTGTGAATAGACAGGAGGATGAGTGAAACCGCAGTGAATGGATGAATGGATGGGTAGATGGGTGGGTGGATGGGTGGATGGGTGGGTGGGTGGGTGGG
>PVJA010017166.1:0-41977 GCA_004027025.1 Myocastor coypus | reverse complement strand
ACACTAAGACATTAACTTGTTCACAGTTGCATAGATAGTACATGATAGAGTCTGGATTTTAACCTATATTTTATCTTTCTGAAGTTTATGTTATTTTACCACAGAATAGAATAGAGTTACCTCAAGTATACTAGAAAGAATGTAGGCCTTGATATTTATCTAACTTTGCTTTCCCTCACTAAATTTCTTTTTTTTTTTTTGGGGGGGGGGACCAGGGTTCGAACTCACGACCTTGCACTTGCCCAGCAGGCACTTGTGCCTCGGAGCTATCTCCCCAGCCCCTTTCACTAAATTTCTGTAAGCCATCTTTGCCCAAAACTTTGAGAAATATCTGATTTTTTTTTTTTTTTGAGTTGTTAAGTAGGAAGTTGATTGATGTAACATACTTAACACTCAATTGTAGTTTCCTGAAATTTTATCTTTGCACAGTTTTCATGTCATGTGGGGAGCATTTGTATAGGGCAAAAGAGAAACTCAGAGTATCACCATGTCTTGATATTCCACTTCTCAAATATGAGATGCTCAAATCCCTTATATTAAATGATATGATTGCATATACCTATCCATTCCTCTTTATATACCTCCAGTCATCTCTACATTACTTAAAAAACTGAACAGATGGCTGACCAGATAGCTCAGTGGGTTAAAGTGCCTGCTTAGGTTTGATCCCTGGCATGCTGTGCTGCGAGGGAGACTAAGACTAAGCTTGGGAGGCTGAAAACAAGAGGATCACTACAAGTCTTATTTGTGTTGTAAGACCCTGTAGACCCTGTACTAAATACATTTAAAAAAAACTAAATAGAATTATGTAAATTGCTATGCAAATAGTTGTTACATTGTACCAAGAATATTGAGAAGGAAAAATGTCTGTACAACTTTAGTGCAAACTTTTTTTACAAATATTTTCAGTCTATACTTCGTTGAATCCATGGATGTGGAACCTGTGGATTCAGAGAGCTGGCTTTATTGACTAAGTAGAGTAGAGTAACTTAGCTATTTTAAGCAAGGAACTGGAAACTGGTGGCATTGTATTGACACTATTACAGAAGAAAATATTTTTATAATAATATATCTAATGCTATTATTCTTTTTAAAAGCTACATCCTGTCTTGTAAGTTTCCTTTTGTCGCAGAATCATAAATTCTGAGATCTAAAGTGAATTTTATTTTGTATGTCAGGATATAGATCCAGAAAGAAATTGAGTTGTTTAAGGTCATATAGTAATGCAATGGCAGAACTGGAACTGGGATTGATTTTTTTCCATAGTTTGTCTCTTGTTCTTTCTCCTTGAGAAAGTTCAGACCTTCCACAGAGATGTTTAATCTGTACAGACTCAAACATGAGATCGTTATGATCTTCATTCCTTAAAGAAAAACACCTTAATTTGAAGAAAAGATAAACTCAAGTTATCTTGTGGTACCATTCTTTGCTAATGTTTTTCTTGAACAAAGCTGGCTAATGTAGTTGATATGATGATGGTAATGAATTTTTAGATGTGGAAAATTTTGAGTAGGGGGAAGAAACAGATCTGTCCTTTGTTAATGTTGTTTTTGTCTGATGAAAGGTCGGAGAGAGTTTTGAGCTTTGATTTCATAGGAAATGCAAAGTGAAATCTACAAATATTTTTATTACTGAACAACCTTTAAGCATTTGTGTGTGTTTTCGGGGGGGGGGTTGCTGTTACTCTTGTTTTTGTTTTGTGTGTTTTTTTGTGCTGTTAGTTACTGATTTCAGATTTCCATTAACTACTTTTCTACTTGCTACCTTAAGTTGAATATAGACTTTCCTGTTCAGTAATAACAGACAGTGTACAAATAGTCTTTTAATGGCTTATTCTAACAGACCCTTATTTCATCTCTAGGTTTGTCTCTTTGTTAGAAGGATTAAATAATGCAATAGCTATTTTGTATTTCATTACCATTTCTACTTCAAGGTTCAGAGTCCACGCATGCTCTATCCATTTGCTAAGAGTTTGTACGAGTAGTGGGAATTGTTTTCCTCCCTTTGGAGTGCATTCTGATTTGGCTACTGTTGCATTCATGAAGGAGGAAAGAGATGGACAATTAGACCTATCTGGTAAATACTTGGTTTTTCTTTCATTTTGTTTTCTGAGAGTGGTCAGCCCCTTGGAAATCTTGTATGTGTCAGGATGTAGAAGAGCACTTAACACTTAATGCTTGGGTGCTTATAGATGACACTTATATATACTATGACAGAGCACACATTTTATTCTGGTACTTCTTTGAGTTGCTTTGCTGCCTGTAACCTTAAATGTGTCAAACTTATTAAAGTGTAACTACAAGGACTATTTCAGAAATTATAGAGTCGGGTGTGGTGGCACACGCCTGTAATGCCAGCACTCGGGAGGCTGAGGCAGGAGGATCAGTGCAAGTTCCAGACCAGCTACCATAGTGAGCTCAAGGCCAGCCTGAACTGCATAGTGAGACCCTGTCTCAAAAAGACAGAAAAAAAGAAATTATAATAAACTTTCTGTTTGTCTTTTAACCTTCTCAAATTTGCTTTTAACAAGTCTCAGTGTTGAAAAAGGGTTATTTTTAAAAAACAGAATTTTTGAAAAAAAAAAGTCTCATCGAGAATTAACCTTCCTCAAATTTATAATGAAACCTGAAATATATAGAGCTTACTTATGATTGAAATCTTTGCAGAAAATAAATCATGAGTACTGGTCAGGATGTAGATACTTTGATGTGCCTCCTACCTTTTATATGACTGATAAAATAACAATGTAAAGTATAGAAAAATAAATCAATAATAGCAGACTAAAAAGAGGGTTGAATCGCTAATAAATGAAAGCTAAACAAATTTTGGAAAAATTAAAGCAAACAGGGATGGGTGAAACAGGTTGAGCTAAAGCCTAGCACAGTCTGCTAGAGTCTGCTAGAGGTGTGGGAGCCACTGTGCCCAGTGGAGGAAGCCCTAAGGAGAAAAAGTGGACAGAAGTGCAGAAGGAAGAGGTTGTATATTTATATTATAACTACTGCCTGGCCTTGCTATAGATTTCTCAGTCCCTTCCTAGCTGCTACTGTTCTACACAAGGGAAGCCTGCTAGTACCATGCTTTTGTCCATCATACACTGATAGCACAGTTGGAATTTTAGTAGCAGCGAGAGACCTAGTCAGAAAACAGATTATCCAAGGAAACCCACACTAGCTAACTAGGCTCTTCTTTGACAGTCACTGGAGTATGACTGTTACTAGAAGTTTTAAGGAAACTTTCAGCATGAAAAAGACTAGAAGAAATAAACAAACCCATAATGTTGGAGAAACCAACAATCCTGAGAACAGAATAGAACTGTTCTGAGAACAGAAGAGAACTTGGAAGAAATTTAACTATGATACAAAGATTCCAAGAGATGGTACGTCATAAAAGTAGTAGGTGTATAAAGGAAAAAGGAGTTCATAGTGAATGTAAGAGAGTGTTAGAGATTTGGGAACGTGATTTCAAAAGAAAAGAGCAGAAGGATAGCAAAGCAGAGTTGGAAATAGCTTCCCAAGTGTACCCCAAGCTGAAGTGGAAAAGACAAGATAAAAGCCATTTCCTTAGCCCATGTTGTGTAGGAAGCAGAGCCTGAGCCACTTCACCTGCTAGCACTTTATTGAGGAGAAAGATTGAGGGAAAGGAGGGCAGACAAGGGGGAAAAGGCCTGCCCAAGGTTTGCGGTGGTGTTGCTCATTGTTTTGTTAGAAACCTACTGGGGGGAACCAGGGTTTCTCTGGCCATACCCATCAGAAGAGGGTATGGAGGAGTATTTTATAAGTTGGTTTTTTCCTGTCTCCTATTCCTCTTCCTATTGGTCAAAATTGGCACACGTTGGCACACAGTTAACTTGTTGGCCTATCCCTTCCTTGCCCTTGGGGTGAACTGGCAGTTGTGTGCTCTGCACAGATCTCTAATGAGTTCTTTGTTAGGCGTCTAAGTCTGGAATTGCCAGGTAAGTCACTAACCTAAATTACAACCAGGGCCCTAGGACCTCATCACTTAAGTAGCTTTTAAAAGAGGGTCATTCTACAGAGGACTGATGGAAGGTTGGTGCTTTTTATCATAAGCTCTTCTGTAACTTTAATTTGCTATTGAAGTGCATGTATAAATTTGATAAAAGTAAAATTAAAAAAAAAGAATCACCAAACACATACCTTAGAAATAATTATCAGATTTCAGGATGTATTTGAGAGAAAGATAAAATTTAATCTGTTTATATCAGAGTAGTCTTATTGAATCACTTTCTGTATCCTATCTGCTCTTGCCTGACTTTCCCCGTTGGCATGCTAAAATTGAACTGCTGGCGTCATCTAGTTGTCTCTGGTGTCCGTTGCAGGTTCTGCTGATTCTACCTTTGCATCATCTTTACGGTATGTTGCCCTTTGTCTTCTGCTTTTGTTATCATTCATGATCTTATTATAAGACCCTTCAAAGTTTGTAGTATCCTTCTAACAAGTCTTGTTTTTCCTTCCTCATGTTCCCTGTTTTTTCCCAGACTGGATTTTAGTCTCTTCCTATAATCCCATGTCAGTTTCCTTTAAAAAAGTAATAGAAGGCTGATGTTACAGCTGGGGACACTGGGGATACAAGATAGACTTGGACTACTACCTACCCGCAAAGAATCAGTGTTGTGTAAAAACAGTAACTAGTTATAATACAGTGTAAGTGTTATAAGGTATTAGGTTTGATGAAGATCAGAGAATGGAATTACTTTTTTCTCTATTTGGGTAAATTAGAACTTGAAATTGCAGGTTTTAAGAGTATAAACTAACAGTATTGGCTTTACATTTTACTCACTTTAGAAAGATTCCAGCAGCTGCTTGGAAAGTTAAGTTTGAGATTAAGGGGAAGTATCAAAATGGAGATTGTTGGGGCTGGGGAGATGGCCTGGTGATCTAAGCATCTGGCTGGCAAGTACAAGGACCTGGGTTCAATCGCTGGTGCCATATGCTATGCTAGCTCCAGAACTCCAGGCACACTGTGTTGGCCACCAAAACTGGGCATGATGGTGCACACCTGTAATCCCAGTGCTGGAAGGTTGAGACAGGAAGATCACTATGAGTCTGAGCTGTGTAACAAGACCTACTGAATGAATGAATGAATGATTATTGGCATGATCTGGGTGGGCACTGTTGAGTACAGAGAATTGTTTTCTTTTCTTTTGCTGCACAGTACATGGCATGAAATCTCTGAAAAATGTCCATGTGTATTTTAATAAAATTCTAATACTTCCTTTTGGATTATTATGATAACTTATTTAAGAACTGATGCAACGTTTGACAGAAAAGTACTGTCTTTTTATAGACTTTAAATTTTAGAAACAGGTATTGTTTAGCAAGCATTCTCTAAAGAGGAGCTGCTAGATGCCTGTCATCATCCATTCTTTTAGTAAAAAAGGTGAAAAGTCTGTTTTCAGTGCCCAGTTAACTTAAGACTTTTTGTGAAACAGAGAGCATGTAAGTCACCATTTAACTGTGGTCATAGAAAAAAAATACAGGTTTAGTTTTGAGAGGAGTGTGTGTGTGTGTGTGTGTGTGTGTGTGTGTGTGTGTGTGTGTGTGTGTTCAAAGCCTTCTCACAGCAATAAACAGGAAAGTACACATTTAGAGTAAAGTTATTCAGATCAAGTCTGTTAGGTTTCAACAATCCTATACAACATAACATTATATTATATATGACATAACTATCTAATATCTTTAACTTCTTGGAAGCTCTTTCTTCCACTTCTACTTAAAACAGACCTTAGAACCATGAGTCTTTCACCAGCAACAAGAGAACGCTAGAGCTGCTCTGGCTAAGCTTCCTCCTTCTTTGGAAATGGAAGCTCCTTATACTTACTCAGCTGACAGTTGGCCTTCTTGTTCAGTGTCACTGTGACTAATGCAATCCATGGATGATGCTTCTGTCCAAACTTTTCATTGTAGTTTACTCTGTATTTTGTCTTCATGGTTAATTAAGTTTAAATTGCTCTATTTAAAGCAGGAAATTTTAGAAAAGTTATAACTTAGGTTTAGAATAGAATTTAGAAGGAAAAGTATCTATAGTTGAAATCTATAATTTCTAGGTTTAGGTGGAATTCCATCTACCTGGTCGTTTGGAATGTAGTTTGGCTCCTTATGATCCAGAGATTTTATAGCATCTTCAGAATTTTGAAATGTTTAATTATACCATATGGATTTTTATTTGGGGAATTCCATATCCCCACCACACCTGGACTGCGTGGCTGGTGGCATGCATGATAATTTGCATTTTTAAACATTTTCTCTGAGCAGTTAAGCATAACAAAACATAGTCATTTCTGCTCTTCAGAAACAAGAAATAAGAAATGTTTGTGAGTGTGGAGCACAGGGTATTATAGAAGTGGTTCTTTTACTATATAGGATCCATAATCTAGCTTGTTGTTGAATGAGGAGCAGGAATAAATTATTCGTGAATTCTTACTTAAATAACATTTCATTTAAATATAGTCTCCCCTCCCCTACTCTCCCTTCCCTTTCCCTCCCCTCCCCTCCTTCCCTTTTTTTTTTTTTGGTATGGGGATTGAACACAGGACCTTAACTCTTGCCAGTCTGGAGAAATAGCTCAGTGGTTAGGCTAGTGGCAGTTTCTTTTTTCCTGTAAGCATTATTATGTAGTAATTGTTCTTGTATGCTTGCTTGCTTGTTTTTTTTTTGGGGGGGGGTCTTTTTGAGACAAGGTCTCACTATACAGTTCAGGCTGGCCTTCAGCTCACTTTCGTAGCCCAGACTGGTCTCAAACTTTCACCAATCCTCCTGTCTCAGCCTCCCAAGTGCTGGGGTTACAGACGTGTGCTACCATGCTCACCTCTTCACGTTACAGTCTTACACTAAGTTCAAATAACCAGGTAGATAGAATTCTACCCGAATCTAGAAATCAGAGAGTTCATATATAGATTTTTTTCCTCTAAATTTCAGATTTATTCCACAAGTTGCTTAACATGTCTGGGATTTTAATTTATATGCATTATAAATGATAAAATGGGTTACTTTTGCCTGAATTACTTTTACCAGAATTATTTTTACAAGATTGGTGGGCACCCAACCCCACACCTCCTTTCTGTGTCTCTCTCTGCCTGCCCACCCACCTGCCTGCCTATCTGCCTTCCTTTGGTGGTTGTTGTTGTTATAGAGTATTCTTGTTTTTTGAGACAGGGTCTTGTCATGTAGTTCAAGCTGGCGTTGAACTTGCTGTGAACCCCCGGCTCACCCTCAGCCTCCCAAGTGCTGGGATTACAGAAGTGTGCCACTACCCCCAGCAACACTTTATGCTTTGCATATTCACACTGTGAGTGTTTGTAGAGGTGAGAAAAAGGAAAGCACTCTTATTTTATAACCTCCCCATTCAGATAGTATAAAGGAAAACTAACAATACAAAGAGCACGATAGGCAACTTGAGTTCTTTAGGCTAGTAAATTAGCACTGCACATGTTTATCCATTAGATTCTTGGGATTTGCTTAGTTTATCATTGTTCTGCAGGTCGTTTTTAAAATTTATTCTAATCCAGAGTTTCTCTTATCTTTCTGAGAAAATAGCTTTCTTTCTCTGTCACAGACATCTGGACAGTAGTCATTTTTAGTCTCAGATCTGAATGATGAGTCATTGCCTAAGTATTCTGAATTAAGAGGTTTTTTGCAGGTAAAACCTGAAATCTGAGACTACTGAAGCAAATCCCAGAGAATAAAAATAATACAATTTGTAAAACACTTGAAAAGTAAAACTGCCAGGCGTGGTGGCTCATGCCTGTAATCCCAGCACTCGGGAGGCTGAGGCTGAGGCAGGAGGATTGGTGTGAGTTCGAGACCAGCCTGGGCTACAAAAGTGAGATCAAGGCCAGCCTTAATTGCATAGCAAGACCCTGTCTCAAAAAGACAAAAAAAAAAAAAAGAAAGAAAGTAAAACTATTTTATTTCCATTGTATTAGAGAAGTAATTTCAATTTTTATTACAGCATCAGAAAAAAATCATTAGTGATTTTCCAGTAATGATATAAATGAGTGAAATATTATCTATCTAAATAAAGATGTTTGTTTTGTCATGCCAGGGAATGAACGCATACATTACATATGCTGAACAAGTGCTCTACCCCCAGCTAAAGACCAGGCCCATGAAATAATACTTCTTAGAATGATGTTAATACAGTTAATGACTATTTGTTTACATTCATAATCTATTTTGACTGAGTGTATACTAGAGAAATTGGGAAACTTTTAGGACTTGTAGCATGTCTGTTATTAGAAGCAGGATAATACTAGATTATGTATCTAAGAAATAAAGATTGCCAAGGTGAAAAATTAGGATGAAGCTGGAGATGCAAACAAAAATATCATTCTCTCCACAGATTACAGTTTATCCTAGAAAAATGAAGACAGTTATATTTGAGGCCTTTCTGTATTCACATATAATATTTGATTTATGGCTTTAGTTTTAGCACAAATACCATCAACTAGCTTATATTTTTCTTATCCTTTAGATTTGTTGTACAAATCTTAGGCATAACTTTTATTTTCATCCTTGTGTCTCTCCAAATGCATAGATATTGGTATATAAACAATTCAAATAATTTTTCAGACTACTTCAGTAGACGCAGAGAATGACTTTAGAAACAGTGTTTCCTTGCTCTTTCATTTAACATTTACAATAACCCTATAAAGTAAATAATCCATTTCATAGATGAAGAACAAACTAGAAAAGGTTAAATAATTCTTTTTTAGTATGTTCAGGATGTAAATATGAACCTGTCAGATTCATGCTGTTCTGTTTTCCTCTACTGCCCATGTAAATTAGGAAGAAAGGACACAGTTGCACCTAAAATACATTTGGTAGTCACCCAGAGGTGACTTCAGCTTAGTTGAAGCTTTGAGGTTGCTGTGGGTGAGGGAGTAGACCAATAAAAGTGCTGACTCAATCCTTGGGTTGTTGTATTTTTACTTTGATGGAAACTAATTATGATAATAGTATACAGAGAGAGTACTCATTATCTCAAATGCTTGAGATCAGATGTTTTTCCTATTTTATAGTTTATTGGGGTGGGGGCGGGGAGATAGTTCTGTGGCACAGGTCCCTGCCTGGTAAGTGCAAGGTCGTGAGTTTGAATACCAGTCTTGCCAAAAAACAAACAAACAAATAAATATAGTTTATTGGGATTTTTTAATATTTGGTTTTTTGACACCAGAGATTTGACTTTTTAAAGCTATTATTGTTTTTGTTGTTGTTGTTATTATTATTATTATTACCACCAGCTCAGCTTGCCTTCCGGGGTGGGGCTGGCGCAGCATGTGGTGCCAAGGATTGAACCTCAGTCGCTGTGGTTGCTTAAGTTTACCTACTCAGGTGCTTTAGACTGTTGAACCATCTCGCCGGCCCTGAGATTTTCTTATATTTGCAAAGATTTTATTTACAAATCTTTGCACATCCCTAACTCAGAAATCTGAGATCAGAAATATTTTGTGGCCCAGACTTTTTGAATATCATGTTGACACTCAGATGGTTTTATATTTCAAAGTATTTTGAATTTTCAAATTAGTCATGCTTAGTTCATATTTGAACTCAAAATTAAGACATTTAGTATTTTTTTGAGATCATATACCAGAAGACCACACATGATGGGGTTTCCTGTTACTACCTTGAATTAAAAGAAAAAGACTTCTTTCTTAACTCAGGAATTAATAGTTAAGGTTGGTTTTTACTTACAATAGTTCAACATGCTTAACTTCTCTTTGTATAATGAAAAGCAATCATGTACTTAATGCATAAATATATATGTGATGACTTCTTTCTTAGTGGAACTTTGCCTTCCTAACTCCACATTCTCTTTTGATCTGATATAAGCCCAAGAAAGAGCAGCATTTTTTTCATTGTGTATTGTCTCTTGTTAGGCTCTCTAGCTAAACAAAGCAGTTTGCCGAGGAGTACACACATGTGACTGTCTTCATATATTTAACAAATTATTGATACATTATTATTAGGCACTGTGCAGGGTTCTATATTGTACAAGACAGTCCCCACCCATCATCATGAATCTTTTAATCCAATAGGGCAGATGAGATACACATTTGAATATGTTGAATATTAGGCTTTAAATTTCAATGTGTCATGCTCAGTAGTAGCACAAAAAACTACAAGAGAAAGCTAATGATTCATTTTCTCAGGTGAGAATACTTTAGTTGCTTCACCTGTTGTATTAAAAACAAAACATTTTCATGTAAACATGGAAGTAAATTTATTCTTGGAAATAAGCTTCTATCTCGTCGGTTGTTTGGAGGCCATTATACTTCTCTCTCCTAAACCTAGAACTTCAGAATGTAGTCTGGAAATAAACAGATATATGAAATTACTTCACAATTTTAGTAATAGAAATGTAACTTGGGGAAACTATTCAGACACTATAGAGTAAATGAGATAAAATATGAAATTCTATCTTAAGTTCATTTTCTTTCTGTTAGAAATATAATTACTGCTATATTTTTTTAACAAAATTTTAACATTTCTGCAAATAAGATATTTTAACATCCTAATAGAGGCAAGCGTTTCCCTAGCTCTGGGAAGAGAGTCTTAGAGTCTGCAAAATACACAATACGTAGGCTACAAGTACATCCTAGAAAGTGCTTTTACCTTTTTCTCTTCCACTGTTTATTCAGTTGAATGAGCCAGCACTGTCAAGACCTCTCTGTGGGTGAATTCATACTGTGTGCCTGTGTGCCAGGGTCTCACTCCCAGCAGAAGAGCCAGGGTGAGAGGTAGAGGCTGGAGGCAAAGCCAGGAGCATGTGAGGGACAGTGTCGAAGCCACAGACAAGTTGCCTTGGCCTGTTGTTAATCCTGGAAAACTCTCTTTTAGCCTTTTCCAGCTACTTAGCAGACCTAGCTATGGACTCTGCCTGGAGCCAGCGAGCAGATCTGCAGTGCACTTGGGTGCCCTCACTCCACTCATTCTCCATCCCACCAGAATGAGAATTTTTTCCTTCCTATTTGTCCTTCAGCCAGTGAACTTGTGAGAGCCACTGAACCAGTTTATTTTATATAGCTAGATAGGTATAGTGAGAGTGCCTAACAGTATAGAAGGCAAAGAAAAGCATTACTTTATCTCCTCCTTAGGTCTGCCAGAATAGTTTAAGAGAAATCATATTTAGTACCTTGACCTAGAGATAATGAAAAGAAGTTATATTAGTGAGGGGGACCAGGACTCTTTCCCTGAGAAATTTTATGGGTAGAAAACTTGAATACTTTTACAATATATTTTGCAAAAACTAAAAGGAAGATTTTTTAAAATGTAAACCAATTCTTAGTAAATACAAGCCATATTCAAATAAAAGTGACTATTGAACACTCAAAACAGCTGAATTTTGAAGCCGTATATCTTCTTCTTTTAAAGAGAAATAAAAATTTCAAAACAAGATAATAGGGTAGCAATGGTTAAAACATTTAATATTATCTTTAGTTACTTGGAGTACAAAGTATAGGCATTTAGTTTTCCAAATAATATTAGTATGAACCTTTCCTTTCAATAAACTAAGATAAATTAGTAATATCTTTGTGTGTGTGTGTGTGTATTTGCTTTTCCCTTTTCTCTCCTCTTTCCCATCCCAATTTCTCTTTCCTTTTGAACAGTGTTTTTCAATTTTATAGCATCTATTATACACTTTGGCTCTTATTTACTCTTTGGCCTTTTCATACTAGGGAGACAGTGCAATGTTTTCACATTCACATCTGATTTATGTCACTTATGAGTATGGTCTTGGGTTGCATCTACCTGTAAAAGTCTCCAGTTTATACTTCTTTATGGCTGAGTAGTGCTCCATTGTATAAAAAGACCACATCTTTTTTATCCATACCTTGTTTGATGGGCATTTGGGTTGTTTTTAAGATCTAGATATTATAAGTTGTGCTGCTATAAACATATGTGAAGCTGTGTAACAGTGAACATATTTTTTAATTCCAGGCTTGTCACTGTGTTTTTGAGAACAGAACTATAACTCACTGATTTGTCCTGTTAACTTTCCCTTATTTTTCCTTTTTATTTCTTCTGGACCAGACGTCTGTCTGTCCGTCCATCTATCCGTCTGTCTCTGTCTTTCTCTCAGTGTCTTTTTTCCTTCCTTCCTTTGGTGCCAGGAATCAAAATATGACCCTGTGCTTGCCTGGTAGGTACTTTGCTGCTAAGCCCTGGACCACATTTTTTTTCTTTTTTCAATGTATGTATCTAGTACAGGGTCTACCGTATCTCCGGGGTTTCAATATGTACATCAGACTTGTAGTGATTCTCCTGTTTTCAGCTTCCCAAGACCTGGGATTACAGGCATGTGCCACCAAGCCCAGTCTTGATCCCATCTCAGTAGTGTACCCTGGGGGCAGGGCTGCCACCACAGGCTGGGGATTGAAGCCCAGCTGTTGTACTCTGCCCTAGCAGGCGCTTTAATCCACTGAGCTATCTGACCGGCCTTGGACCAGATTTTTAGGTTATGATTTTCTTGCCATCCTTTTTAATATTAAAACTATATGTAGTAAGTTTTATTTAAAAAATAAGGACATACATTTTAGGACATGAGGAAACTTTTATATATTTTGAATATCTTATGTGTGATGAGAATATGGATATATGGGTCACTGTATTATGTATTGTATATGGGTACAGTTTACTGCATGACAAATATCGGTATATCTACATCAATAAAATGATTTAAATTTTTTTGTTGATGTGATGACTAAAAACTCAATGTTATTTTGCTTCTTTTTATCTTGAGGGGTTTGTATATCTGTGTCTTGTCAATTCGTGTAATCCAATCTTGGGTTAATGGTAATAACCCACCATTCATCTTACCTGTTGGCAATATTTTATCACCATTGATTTATCTTTTGATTTTTAAATTAATTTCTCTCCTTCCTCTTATTTCTTTTTTGTCTTTCCTTCCTAACTCACATAAACAAAGCCATCGTTTTGGTTACTTGCTGTCTTATTTTAAAGTGTACTGTCTTCAGCATCCCCTGCACCTCAATTATATCCCTAATTTTTCTTAGATTTTACAGTTTTAGTTCTATTAGACTTTTTATTTCTTCTGAATTTTTCTAGTAATGACAGATGAGATAATGTTATTTTTGGTGATAGGTAACCTAACTTTTGTAAATACCATAAAATGTTCCCATATAAACGTGAATCTGTTTTAAAATTCTGTTCTGTTGATCTCTTTGTATATGCTATTTAGTTGCAGTAGTCTGTGAGCTGTTCTGTTCTGTTCTGTTCTGTTCTTTTCTGTTCTGAGGCAGTCTTGCTATGTAGTTCAGGCTGGCCTCAAACTCACAGCAACTCTCCTGCCTCGGCCTTCTGAGGGCTAGGATGACAGGTGCATACCACTGTGCTCAGCATATGACAAGTTTTAATGTATGACAAAGCATGTCTCCTTCCCAAATTTTCTTTACTTTTAGACTTTCTTGACAATTTCACTCTAAAAACATTTAATACACTTTCTTTTACTAGACATTATTGGGAAAGCTTTAGGTACATATTTTATTTTAAGGTATTTTTTTGGTGGGACCAAGGTTCAAACTCACGACCTTGCACTTGCCAGGCAGGCACTTGTGTCACAGAGCTATCTCCCCACCCCCAACATTTTTAAATTAAATATTTGTTTAAAAATATAATTTTTATTTAGGTTTTGTATATTGTATGTTTTATAGTATTAACAGCTACTGTTTTTGAATACCTGGTTATTGCTAATTTTAAATTAGTTATAATAAACCTTGTAAGTTTTTATTATGAGGGCTATTACTATGTAGTTTATTGATTTGGATTTTCTGAGTATATAATCATGTGTTGTTTTGCTTTTTAAATCTTTTATTGATTGATTTGGTACAGGGTCTCAGTATACAATTCGGACTTGTAGTGATCCTTGTGTCTCAGCCTCCCCAGCATTGGGATTATAGACATGTATCACCATGCTGGTTTCAGGGCTAGCACACATGCCTGGAGTTCTGGGGCAGGCATGCCATGCAGTACTGGGGTTTGAACCTGAGTCCTCCCTTGCACTTGCCAGGCAGGCGCTTAGACCGCCAAGCTATCTCTCTAGCCCCTATAATCATACTTGTAAAGATAATTGGTCTTTGGTTTTTGTTTTCATTCATTTGTATTATATGTAAAATAATAGCGATGGGTGGGATCATTTGGTAACAATGACATTAATAATACATAGTTTATTATGATTATCGTCTCATTTTTCTTTGGTATACTTAATAACATTTGTCAGATATTTAAATGAGTTTTAACAATTTGATACATTTTGTTACCATCACCCATAATAAATATGTAACAATTGTACCTCTTAGAATGAGTATACCAAAATTTGGTCATTGTTTTCCCACTCCTAAACAGAAGCAGATACGTTCTCATTTCTATAGATTATTTATTGCAATTCTGATACTTAGGAATGGAATTATGTTATGTAGCTAACTTCTTCATTTAGCACAAGATTTTTTTAAGTTCTGAGTGCCATTCTACTTTCTCAATAGACCACAGTTTGTCCACTCATTCTTCTGTTCACATATAGTTATTTTCAATTGAGGGTATTATGAATGAGGCTTCCATGGACATTCTTACACAGATCATAGTGGAGGCATGGTTTCATTTCTTTAAGGTAAATACAAGAATTTTTAAAAACTCATAAAAGTAAAGTGGGAGAAAATTTCTGGAAGATAGATGATGTATTTTATATGACCACAAGTAATGTATGAAAGTTCTTTTGTGTGTCTCAACATTCAGTGGTTTCAGTTTTACATTTTAGATATTCTAGTAGTTATAAAGTGGTATCTCATTTTGGTTTTAGTTTCATGTCCCTGATGACTACTGTTGAGCCCACCCATTCATGCATTTTCTGCCCATTGTATATCTTGTAGAATCCAACCTTCCCCTTCCTTTGAGATGGTCTTGCTGTGTAGTTTGGGCTGGCCTTGAATGAACATTGCAGTCCAGACTGGACTCAAATGTCGAGCAGTCTTCCTGCTCAGCCTCTCAAATGCTGGAATTGCAAGCCTGTATTATCATCATTCCCAGTTTTTAGGCCATTTTTTAAAATTTATTTTTTATTATTATCTATAACAGTATTTTATACATTCTATACATGTCCTTTGTAAGAGTTATATATTGTGAATGTTATTTCCTAGTCTTCGTCTTATCTTTTATTTTCTTGTTTCAAAAGCACATTTTTAAATTCTGATCAATCAGTTCAGTATATCAATTTTTAATGGCTGTTTTTTTATATCCTAAGAATTCCTTGCCATTTGCAAGAAGATTTTCCTGTTTGTTTTTAGAAGTTTTATAATTTAGCTCTTACATTTAGGTCTTTTTTTTTTTTTTTTTTCCTAGTGAAATTTTATACATTTGGAATAGAAGTTGGGAAAGTTTGTTTGGTTAGTGGTTTTGTTTTTTCATCAGGTATGTAGTTCACTTGTTCAAAAGATTTTTTCCCTAAAGAAATTATGTGACAATTAATTTCAATAAAGCCATTCTTCCCTTGTATCTCCCATTTATTCTAGGGTAACCAGGAGCCAACCACAAGTCCCGAAGCAATGGTTCAACCTTTTACTGCCATCCCATTCCCACCACCTCCACAGAATGGAATTCCTACAGAATATGGAGTGCCACACACGCAGGACTATGCCGGCCAGACCAGTGAGCATAACCTGACACTCTACGGAAGTACGCAAGCCCATGGGGAGCAGAGCAGCAACTCACCTAGCACACAGAACGGATCTCTCCCGGTGCGTGAGTTAGGAGATGCAAGGTAGAGGAGTACCTGTCAGTCATACTGAAATTGCCACCTCAGTCGCAGAACATCCTGTGAGCTAATTTAGCATTTCCATTCTGTTCCTTAGCTTATGGGTAATTTCAGTTCAGCTGTAAGCATTGTGGTTAGAAGATAGGGACTTTGAAGTAAAACAGTTACTGTCCAGGAACTTTTGGTCTAGAAAGGAGGCAGACAATGGCAAGGTAAGTACAGTGGCAAAGTAAGTGTGGCGGATGCCACTCTTCCCAGCTTCACCAGCTACTCTGCCAAATCCCATGGTCACACTCCTACTTTCATCTATACAGCCTCTCAGCATTTTGCGTGTTGCTTTTTCCTTCTTAAAATACTTGGTGTTGAGCCAGGCATGGTGGCACACGTCTGTAATCCCAGCACTCAGGAGGCTGAGGCAGGAGGATCAGTGAAAGTTTGAGACCAGCCTGGGCTACAAAAATGAGCTCAAGGCCAGCCTGAACTGCATAGCGAGACCCTGTCTCAAAAAAAAAAAAAACAAACAAACTTGGTGTCTTGGGCTGGCCAGATAGCTCAGTGGACTAAAGCACCCGCTTAGTGCAGGGACTGGGGTTTGATTTCCCACGTACCATGCCAGCCCTGCCTCTGAAGGGGTGAATGAGACTGGGCATGGTGACGTGTACCTGCAATCCCAGCACTCTGGAAACTGAAAACAAGAGGATCACTAAGAGTCCAATCTGTGTAGTGAGACCTTGTTCACCCTGTGCTAAGTTAAAAAAAAAAAAAAAGCAAAAAACAACTGAGTGTCTTGACTTTTGTGCTCTCTCCTATTTTGTTCTCAGCATTGGGTGCATTGTCCTTCTCTATTTAGCTTTTAAATATGGCAATATGCCAGGTTTGGGTCCTGGGACCCTGTTTCCTACTTTCTATTTGTCTTTATATAACTAGACTGTCAAATTCACTTACTTGGTCAAGGAAAACCTAGGAGTCCCTTCTTCTCTTAATTGTACAACTTTTTATGTCAGCTGCTCTCTTCTTACTATTACAAATGGAAGAGCCAGTGTTCTTTTGTCTGATTGGTAGGGCTTGTGTCCCAATATAGGCAGTAATTTAAACTCCCTTTGACTTGAGAAGATATGTGAAGGTAGTAGTGCCTACTGCTGTGAAAAGACAGTAATTGTACCTACGTCCAGAGGCTGTTAGGAGATCAGGGTGAGACTGAAGCAAGGTGTTTATCATGGTTCTCTCTGGTGTAGTCAGAACCCATCACTTAACCCTCCAGTTACTGACTTTGCCATTCTCCACGTGGCAGTCAAGATGGTTTTTACCTTTCAATCCAAATTGTACTATTTTCCTACTTAACTCTGATTGTATTCTAACATAGGTAGAATAAAACTTGAGCTATATGTGGGGTTTATAATCCCTTGCCCAGCCCATCTCTAACCTCAGCCCTTTCTACTTGCTAACGTAAAAAGAAATGTCATAAATTAGCCATAAGTATGTATTACATGCCTGTAGCAGCACTCAGAAAATTATATTGTCTGTGGGATTTCATCCTAAGGTAAAAATGCATTATCAAATAAACGTATCTCTCCAGTTTTTAGATTTCATTTTTTTCTTTCCAATATCAGATTACCAGAAAAGAGCTTTATTCAGACTTTAAGCCACTTAAGATTTACTTCCAAATAAAAATTTAGCCTTTATAAGTGCAAGCTTCTGTCACACAAAGATAAATTGAACCTACAGTGCTGGAGGAGTGGATACTAGAGATTGGGGGCCTTTACATTGAACTATTCCCTAGCTCTTTTTACATTTGAGATGGAGTCTGGTTAAGTTGTTAATTGCACATATGGGGCTCAAACTTACAGTCTTCCTTTCTCAGCTTTCCCCTTTCTCAGCTTTCCGTAATGCTGGGATTGCAGGTGCACACCACCAGACCAGGTAGTTTTATTAGATATTGGATCACCAAGAAATACCTCCTTTCCTTGAAAATGTCTAATTTTTTCAAGGTTGACTACTTATATACAGGTATATGATTTTTGTACTTCATCAATAATGGGCTATAATAGGCAATTTGAAGAGGCCAGTGACAGGTAACAAGTGAGCCTTTCCATGCCATATGTTCTAGAATCATCAATTTTCCACTTGATCTCTTGGCTGCATTGCCAGGTAACTCTGAAATGTTCATTAACGCAGAGACCCAAAGGAACAAAAAAGATGAAATAGTTATATATTTTCAAGGTATATTAATGATTAAAATCTATTTCTGTTTTAGTCAGGTCTTTTTTTTTTTTTTTTTTTAAGACAAATTCTTGCTATGTAGTAGTCCAGGCTGGCCTTAAACTCGTTTCAGTTTGGCCTGGAATTTACAGCAGTCCTCCTGCTTTAGCCTTCCTAGTGCTGGGATTATGTATACACCACCATGCTTGGCCTTTCAGTTTTGCTTTTTTGTTTGTTTGTTTGTTTCCTTGTTTCTATTCTCATTAGTTTTGGTGTTTTGTAACTTTCTTTTAGGGGTGGAGGTATACAAAGAATCAAACTCAGGATCTTGCACTTTCCAGGCAGATGAGCTATGTCCCTGGTAATTTGTAACTTCTAGGAATCTGTTTCATCTGTATTTACAATTTTGTTTGTGTAAAGTTATCAGTAAGGGTCTATGGTACCATCCTCTCTTTTACTTGTGATTTTAATAAAATGTCTTTTTTCTTTTTTTTCTGTCAGTTTAATTTTGTTAATTTTTCAGATTGTTCAGAAAGCCGAATTTTGCTTGCCTTGGTTTTATTGTCTTGTTTCATAATTTGTTGAATTCCACCTTTTGTTCTTCTGCCTTCTTGCTAGGAGTATGATTTGATTTGTTTTCCTAGCCTCTTGAGTAGAAAGCTGAGGTGATTTTTTTTTTCCTTTCTTTCTGTGTTAAAAGCTCTAAGTTTTCCTACAGCAGGTTCTGTTAACAGGTGATAGTGCTTTTACTTTCATTTCAAGCTATTTCAGCCCCACGCTTATTAATAGAAATGTGTTACTTTTATTATATGTAGATTTATGTCTGCCATTTTAATGTGTCTTGTGGGTTTATTTGTTGTTGTTCCTGTGTTCACCTTTACTGGTTTCTGATAAATTTATTTGTTTTATTGTTTTCGCTCAGTCATACTTTAGTACTTAAGTACTTTAAAAATCATCAAATTTGGTACTTGACACCTTTTGACATATAAATGCTACAGTACTCATCACTTGTTTGTTAGACAGCATGCAAGGTAGAACTTGTCTGTGCCCATTTCATTGTTTTGTGACTTACTACCCTCTTAAGCCAAAACAATTTTTTCGGAAGTTGTTGTTTTTGATACTAGTTGCACCTTCCAGAACTAACCAATGACAAGTACTAAAGTACCACGATATTACTTAGTCCTTTGTCAAAGGATTACATATGTCTTCAACTTATGGATGGACTTATTCAGGTAAAATAGAACAGCTTTGCTCCTGTGTACTTCCATTCTCCACACTCCTTTTTGTTGTCCTTGTACCTGGATACCTGTGTCTGTGTACCTGGATATAGTAGAAAAATTTAATTATTACTTTAAACAATCTTACACATTTAATGTAAAGGCTTTTATTTTTTAAAGGGCAGTTTTAGTCCCACATAAAAATTGAACAGTTATGGACATGTTCCTGCTCCTGTACATGCCTGACCTCCTCCCAGTCAGACTTCCACATTATAGTGGTACAGTGTTAAAATTGATGAGCCTGTGGTCATACATCACTTAAATCTGTACTTTTTATTAGTGTTCATCTTTAGTGTTATACATTCTATGAAAAAACGTTTATCATCATTTATCATCTTAGTTTCACTATCCTAAAAATTTCAGATTTTGTTTCTTCATATCTTCCCCAAATGTTGGCTACAACTAATCCTTTTACTGTTAAAAATATAATAGGTAGCCTTTTTGGATTGACTTTTCAGTTAATATGAATTTAAGATTTTTTTTTAAATAGTGCTCAACAATTTATTTCTTTCTTTGCCTAATGATACTGAGTGGTTGCTCTGTATTTATCCATTCACCTGTGAAAGGGTATCTTGGTTGCTTCCAAGTTTGGACAGTTACACATAAAGATGCTATAAACATTCGTGAGTGCAGTTGAGTGAGAGCGCTATTATTCCACATCCCTGACAGTGTTTGGGATGTCTGTGTATTGGATTTTGACAGTTGTACTATAACTTTGTTGTTGCTTAAACTTTCATTTTCTTGAGACGCAGGATGGTATAACTTGTATATGCTTGTATGCCACCTGCCTGTAGATCTTACTCAGTGAGAGTGGTTTATTCAGTCTTTAGCCAATTTTTTATCAAGTTTTTTATAATTGAGTTTTCAAATTCTCTGGATATTTTGATAATTCACCATTTCTGGAGATCATCATATCATCCTACAGATCAAAGTTAAGATCCAGTGTCATATTCTTTCAGCCTCTCAGGATTCCTTTTAGTATTTTCTGTTGGATAAATCTGCTTGAAACAAATTGTGTTTGTGTTCATCTGGGAATGTTTCTTCTGTGTGTGTTTAATTTTTAAGGCTAATTTTGTTAGCTTTGGAGTTTTGGTTCTCTTTCTGTCTCTCCCATTCCCCAAATATAGTAGGTGAACCCATTGTCCCCTGGCCTCTGATAAGACTTCGCTTTCTTTGATGAGAATTCAACTATTAATCCTATTATTGTTTCCTGTTGATAGGAAGTTGTTATTCTCTTGTGGATAGCATTTTCTCTTTTGCTTTTAGCTATTTCTGTATGATGGGTCTAAAGATGGATTTCTTTGTTTTTATTTTGTGGAGTCTTTTTGAGAGTTTTGGATTAGTTGATTAATTTTTTAAAAATTTTATTTATTATTTTTATTCTTGTTTTACAACCTTTGTTTATTCACTCATTTTCATGGCCAGCTCAGCCTGCCCTGAGAGCAGGGCTGGCGCAGCATGTGGTGCTGGGGATCGAACCGCGGTCCTTGAAGCCGCCCAAGCTTCCCCAAGCTGGCACTTTAGACCACTGAGCCATCCCACCAGACCCTAGTTGATTAATTTTTTCATAAATAAATGAATTTGACCATGATTTTTTTCAAGTGTTTATTCCTTTTCTTCTCTGCTCCTAGGCCTCCCATTTTGTACACGTGGTGTTTTCCTACAGACAATTTTGTTTTCCATTTCAATCAGAACTTTTCTGAATCTAAATGATATAGTTTTCATTTACATTTACTTTAGTCATTTTTCTTTCTCTTTGTTCTTTAGGATACTTTCTGGTTTTTGTTTTGTTTTGCTTTTTTGTTTTTGTGATTCATGTATTCTTTGTTCCTGCTTCTCAGTGTTCTGTTAAACTCATCTATAGAGTGAATTTATTTCAAATATTGTACTTTCAACTATAATTTCCATTTATATGTTATATTTCTTTATTTTATCATGCTGTTTCCTTTAATTCTTTTGGTTTTCGAGACAAGGTTCTCTGTGTAGTTTATACTGGCTTTGAACCCAAAATGATCCTCCCCCTTCTGCCTACCATATGATGATTATAGGCATGCAGCACTACCCTCAGCCTAATTTTTTGAAATATTTATATTTGCTACCTTAACATCATTTTCTAAGTCCAACATCTGTACCTGAGTTATAGATCAGTTACTTCTAGTTATTTCCTCTTTTCTTTAATCTGGATCGCATAGTCCTATGTCTTATAACTTGCATTGCCATGTTTTTAGTCAAAATTGAATAGTTAATATTGTAGTGACTGTGGATTTTTATTTTTCTGAGAAGGTGTGTGTTCTAAGCAGTTTGCCCACTTAACGTATGGAGTCTTGACACCTGCATAGTGTGAAGCTGCTGATGTTTCTGCACAGTGGTTTTTTTATTTTTTATTTATTTATTTTTCTTAAGAGCAGAATATATTTATTGGGAAAAAGAAAGCTTCTGTCTAGGAGAGGGACAGAAGGAGACCTGAGTGGGTTGCCTATTTTTTCTTTTTATTCTGGCTAATTGTCACTTCTGTGTCCCCATAGCTTATAGCCCAGAGAATGGAGGGCATGCTCATGCATCTGGAGGTTGTAGAGCTTTCTCTGTCATTCCAAAAGCTGTACTGGGGAAGTGCATTACAAGTTCAGCCTTTCCCAAGTCTGCCTGGGGTTTTCTTTTCGTTCAGATGTTTCATGTCTCTTCTTACCTGTGTAGTTTCATACCCACCCAGTGATGCAAGGTGAGTGTTCCTATCTCTGCTGTGATTTTGTGTCCTGAGATCTCTCTATCAGATTTCTGGCTGGTCCACCATTCACCCCAATCAGACCATAACTTCAACTAGAACAGTGGTTCTCAGCCTTTCTAATGCTGTGACCCTGCAATACAGTTCCTCATGTTGCAGTGACCCCAAAACAAAAAATAATTTTGGTGGCTACTTCAAAACTGTAATTTTGCTACAGTTATGATTCAGGATGGCTGTAGGCAACCCCTGTGTTTTGGTCGTTCGACCCCTGCTGGGGTTATGACCCACAGGTTGAGCACTGCTGAACTAGAAGAATATGCTCTCCCTATTAGATTCTTAGCAAATTTGCCTCTAGTAGTTGACAGCTTTGTTTTCCTTGTCCTTTTGGTACTCTACACCCTTTCTTCCATCTGAAGTCAGATCTGCCCTCCTAACAGCAAAAACTGCTAGTTTTCATGATCCAGCATTACATTTGCAGAGTCCTGCTGGTTTTACACTAAGCTCTAAAATTTTGCAAGAAATGCCTATCCTTTGATTTGCAGAGACATGAATGCAGGTTTTGACAACTATGTCTAATTTTTTTGTTATCAATTTTGTTTGGAGGGAAAGATTTATTGATCTGAACATACCATCATAGGCAGAATTCTCTTCTCTGAATCATTCTGTGGTACTTTATAATTTCCCACAGGAACTGTCCTCAGCACTACCCATTTTTCTTTTTCTGTTATTACCATTTAAAAAAATTTTTGCAATAATTAATACATTGCGTATTGTCTTTATAATAGTTGTTCAGGGTACAAGATGCAGACATGATTTCTTGTCTAAACATCATTAGTATAGATCTTTCTTTTCATTGCACAAAATTAGTGGTATATATAGTCTAATAGTCCATAACAGTAGTAGATTCTCAGCTCCTCTGGCATTATCAGAAGCTATCGACTTGAGCCTTTTTCAACTTAGCATATTAATAGGTTTTCCTTTTTGTACCTCATGGTTAGACTTTTCTGCTGGATAGTGAAGACCAAGATGAAAGCAAGAGCTATATTATAAAAAAAATGTAACTTTTGTATCTGAGAAGGTCAGTTAGGTACCCTCAAGATTTACCCAGGAACCATGTACTTCATTTTGCAGAACTTTTGTCAGTGTCAGCCATCTGGATGAATCACAGCCATGGCATGACCAGGTTGCTCTTTGTGAAAGCTTGAGAGAGTGTTTTCTCTCTAGGTGACTGTCCTTAGGCAGTACCTTGTCAGTGCCTTTCCTCTGTGGCTCCATAATCTCCTTGAACAGGAAATTTGGGACACCACTGGAGTTATAGGGTGTTACAGTATAAAAATATAGGGTTTCCATTTGGTTGCAATTTTGACTGCTGGGGAAAGACTAGTGGGAAAGAAAATGAGGGAAAGGTTAGTTGAGTGCAAACTGGGAGTTTTGAATAGCAGACAGAGAAACAGGGACTTACTGAAGGCTGGGGATAAGAAAGTGAAGTGAGCGAAAAGTGCTTTGTGAAGATTATGTTGCTGCATCCAGATGATGAGATGAAGCGCAGGGAGCTTGGGAAAAGAGTCCTGTACCTTGGGTGTCTGTTGTGGCTCAGCCTCAGTGATTGCACAGAGTGTGTAGAAGAGGAAATGAGTTCACAGGAATAATGATGATAGAAAGTACAGGATTGTTAAAATGGAAGGGAAACAGACTGTCATCCTGATTGTAATAACTGCGTCTTGAGTAAAACATATTTTATGTCTTTAAGTTTCCGTTTCTGTCAAATGAAGCTTGTTGTACTGATCATAGTTTTTGTCATAATAAGTTAGAAGTGCTTTTGAACAGTGCAAGGTTACTACTATTTTGTCTTTTCAAGTCTTTTTTTTTTTTCTGTATTTAGGATAGGGTCTACGAGGTCTTACTACACAGACCCGACTTGCAGTGATTCTTCTGTTTTCAGCCTCCCAAGTGCTGGGGTTACAGGTGTGCCACCACACCCAGTCTCAATCGACTTCTCAGCACACCTCCATGGGCAAGGCCTGCATGCTTTAGTCCTCTGAGCTATCAGGCCAGCCCTTCTTCTCGGGTCTTTTAAAATCACCTGCTCCATTTTAGTGCCGATCATATTCACATTGGGTTGTCTTGTCTTACTGATGAAGGAAAGGAAGGAATTTCTTATACCAAGATGAACACTAAACATTGAAGTGTGAAATTTTTATATTTTATACTTAGAAGTGAATTTTAGCTTTAGGCCAGAAGCTTCTTCAGCTCATAACATGAATTTGTTCGATGGTAAGTTGGTTCCATACTGTGCATTAACTAAACAGATAGCAGTTGGAAGGCTGCCTTCCAGCCTACAGGCTGCAGAGAATAGGGATACCTGGCTCCGGTATGTTTTTTTTGTTTTTTTTTTTTTTTTCCTGTTAATGGCATCAGGGCATAAATAACTAAAGAATTTGAAGTAGACGAGTCTTCGGGAATTGTCTTCAGATAGGAGATTTACATTTGTGTGTGTATTTTAACTATCTGTTGGTTTATATTTTGTGCTAAGTAGTTGTGCCAGTGCAGCTTTATTATATTCTCTATGGAACAGGATAGGTGTTTAGGAAGAACTTTTTAATGGGGCTTGGGTTTGAAAGAGCTTATAAAGATATAATTAAGCATCTCTAAGTGAGTAGTTGACTGAACAAAGGGTGTTAGAAAATATACTTTTAACACTATAGACCTACCATGTTAACTGAGATAATGATCCTTTTTTCCATTCTTGTACTTAATGTGATTTCTTTCTCTGTGTTAGTTTGACATAATAATTATATTCCATAGGAGATACAACAGGTTATCTGCTCTTTCTTTAATTCAAAGGTTTTCTAATTAGGAGACTATTCCCCTTCCCCTTACATAATAGTGTTTAAAACATTTTTTCAGCTTTTGGTAAAAAGTACAGTATCAATGCTTAAATATTTTTGAGAAAGTATGCACATTTAAGGGACAGTAAGTAATAATAGCATATTAATTTATATATTTACTCTGTACTAAATATTGTTGGATACTGTTTCAGTGTACTCATTGAATTATCACAACTTCTCTATGAATTAGATAATTGTTACTATTACACTTTAGCAGATGAAGAAATTGATATTTTGAGAGATCTCATAAGTTGTCCAAGTTCATACAATTTAGTGGGTGACAATAAGAGGATTTAAATATAGGTTATCTGACTCGAGGGCCCGCATAATTTCTCATATATTGTATTAGCATGGCCATTATATCAAATGTTTCATATACATATATAAAACACAAAGTAGAGCTGGGGCAGTAGTTTTCTTAACATGTTCACTGATGCTGGCAAGTCCCTAGACTTTCAGGGAGAACATTAGAGCATACTCTTCACTGATACTAAAACATTACATGACATTTTCACTGCACTGGCATTTGCTACCAGCACAAAAAGTAGTGGGTACCTCTGAATGGCTTAGTGTGAATCAAGGCAGTAACACTAAACTATTCTGCTGGCAATAGTTTTATTCTTTATTATCACAAGCTCACAGAGGAAGAACAACAGTAAAAAAAAAAGATTCACTTAAGAATGTCTTTCATGAAGTTGGGTGCCCTGGTGCACACCTGCAGTCTTAGTACTCGGGATGCTGAGGCAAGGGGATCATTTCAAGTTTGAGACTAGCCTAGGCCCAAACACTAAGTTCAACAACAGCCTGGATTACATAGTGAGACCCTGTCTCAGTCTCCCCTCAAAAGTCCTTTGTTAAGCAGTAAAGATGATTAACTTCATTGATTCTCCACTGGTACCTGTCTTTATGATACTCTATCGAAAATGAAAGCATAGCCGAGCATGATGTCACATGCCTGTAATCCCAACACTTGGGAGGCTGAGGCAACAGGACCAGTGTGAGTTCGAGACCAGCCTGAGCTACAAAAGTGAGCACAAGGCCAGCCTGAACTGCATAGCGAGACCCTGTCTCAAAAAGACCAAAAAAAAAAAGAAAGAAAATGAAAAGTGTTCATGAAAGTTACTATACTGCATGCTGAAATGCTGAATGCCCTCTTTGTCTGTGTCTGGAGACAAATGTCTTTGTCTGGAGAAAGGCTTGAAAAAGACCTGATGCTGCCCTGCTGGAGGTGTTTTAGAAGGCATTATTATTATAGGGGTGATGATAGCTCCATGCCTGTTTTGCCTCTGAAGACCTTGCAGGAGGACAAGAGGTGAAGGAGAGTGAGCTTCATGATTGTAACTCTGTGGGGTTAGGCTAAGACTTATGTCTTAGTTTTTAATCAAAAATTTCAAATAGAAAAAATTGAAAATTTTAGATATGGAAAAGAATATATAGAAATAAGTTATAAATAAAAAACATTTGATATACCTTTATAGCACATTTTAAGGTAAATATTATGAAAATAAAGTTTTTAAAAATTAAATTTATAAACTAAAAACTGTTATATTAATCTAAGATTGTTACAGAAAGAAAAATTAATAAATTTAGCATAACCTAAGTGTCAGTGTATAGTTTATATTCATATAACACCCATGTGCTGACTCATAACTTTTGTTTGCTGCAAAGCTACATTTACAGTAATTGCCCTATACAGATGTACTACTTTTTTTTTGGCGGTACCAGGGATTGAACTCAGGACCTTGTGTTTGTCAGGCAAGCGCTTATTCCACTGAGCTTTCTTCCCAACTCCTCAGATGTACATTTTTTAATGTATATGTTATACCATAGTCTTGCTGTACTGTTTTTGCATACAGATATATTTAGATAACAAACACCTACCATTGTATTACAAGTGCCTGTGATATTCAGTGTAGTAGCATGCTATACAGGCTTGTAGCCTAGGAGTTGTATAACAGTGATGGCCATCATTTTATTTTTTGTTATTTTTTTATTTTTTACAGGACCAGGGTTCAAAGTCATGACCTTGCACTTGCCAGGCAAGAACTTGTGCTACAAAGCTATCTCCCCAGGCCCTGGCAGTCGTTTAGAGTTTTCAGTGCTACAAATAGCTTGTTGTGCATGCATGCCATAGATGTGCTACCTCTGAGCCTATGTATATATATATATGTATACACACACACACACACACACACACACACGGACAATAGAGTGTATATATAATATTTTGTGTGTGTGTGGAACCGGGGCTCGAACTCAGGATGTTGTACTTGCCAGGTAGGCACTTGTGCCCCTGAGCTATCTTCCCCTGTCTAGGTATATAGTAGACTCTTCCATCTAGGTTTATGTGAATTTATTCTGTGTTGTAGCAACAAAAATGCGTCACACCATATTTCTGAGAAATACTCCTGTCATTAAGCAGTAGGTAGTTATACTTAAAGATTTTTCTGATGAGATCAATGGTGATATTAACAAATGTAATTGGAAAGGGAAGGCAGATTATGTATACAGGTATAATGAAATATGTTGACATTCACAAATATTCCTAAGTTCACCAACAGGCGAGTATCTCGCAATACTTGTAAGTGATTAATGTATATCACCAAATCATACATAAATAAGAGTCTATGCAAATTTATTGTTGTGCAGTGGAATGAAGTGGAATGAAGTGTGGAAAGTTTATTGACAAGATTTCAGGTTCAGGGCTGTGTGTGATGGCATACCTTTGTAATCCTACCACTCAGGAAACTAAGGCAGGAAGATTGCTGTGAGTTCATATCCATCCTGAGCTACACAGTGAGTTCAAAGCCAGCCCAGACCACATACTGGGACCCTCCCTGCCTTTTCCCCCTGGGGGGAAAAGAAAGAAAAAAATTCGTGGTCAATGTTGTAATTAACTTTGAAGAACCATCTTACATTTGTTGAAATGAGGGAGGAGGAATGTAGCCCAGAGATAAAATGCTGGTCTGTTGGACCTTAGACCTTCAGTTTCATTCACTTGTAAAGTTTTGGCATATTTTAAGAAGTGAACAGTTGTTCAGGATTATTAAAATGTTTCTCCCTTTTCATTTATCTGTGTAGGACCAGCTTTTTTCTTATACTTCCATTAGAACAGCATACTACATATAGAGTAGATGTGCATATAAAAAAGATTGCTTCTTTTTTAACTACATTAATGTACTGGAAAAGTTAATTTTTTTTTTTGTAAAGTAATTCAATAATACAGTAAATCTCTTGTCATCATTTAAATTACTTTTTAAATGTTATTGCATTCTTACATGGTAAATAAGTAGATATAATTCACAGAATCAGAAAGCTTCTTGAATGTTCAGTAGTGTTTGAATTAGAGTTACCATATAGAGGTAGGAATGTCCATAGAAGACTCTAATATTTTAGTTGACAAGTAAAACTTTTATGTATTTATGGTGTATCACTTCGTATTCAGAGTATAGTGTATTTGATGGGAACTTCAAAACAGTGCTAAAAATAGCACTCTTTTAAAACAGTGCTAAAAGTAGAGGTCGATTAACGCTAAGTTATAGGCAACAAAGCCAAAAATGTAGAATTTTATACTCCTAATTGTGAAGAGTCATTTGTACAGCTGTTGGTGAGGTGAAAGCAGAAACCTAAGGAAATGGTTGAGTGACCTGAATTTAATGTATTGGTCAGCTCACACTAGAGCTTCCATTATTTACTATCTCTTGAACACACTTCCAAGTAAAGACAGCTCACATCCATGTTGCCTACCATCCTTAGAGCTTGTTTCTGTTACACACTTGCTTTCTGGAGATATAAAGCCAGTTTCTCTGATATTTGCCTGTTGACTTCTGTACCTCATAACACTGGATGATGTTTTGCAGAATCATCTACCTATAAAAATGTAGCCAAGAAGGTATAGTCCTTACCAGGGAGTCCAGTTGCCCAGTGAGGACTTGTGGAATATAATGGAAGAAATGGAACCAGAGTCCTGTTGTGTGTATTTTTGGGCCAAAGCAACTTCATCCTATCGCTAGCATATTTTTAGGCTAAAGTTAAGATACCTTGAACTACAACTTTGGCTATTTCCCCTCAAAGTAGTAAAAGGCAGATTACATTAGCCCTATATAAAATATCTATACCTTTTGTTATGCATTCTTTTTTATGTATTTAGTACAGGGTCTCACTACACAGATCAGACTCAGTGATCTTCCTATTTTCAGCCTCCCAAGTGCTGCGAATACAGGCACGCATCACTATGCCCAGTCTCAATCACCTTCTCAGCTACTCTGCAGGCAGGTGCCTTAATCTACTTTGCTATCCGGCTGGCCCTTATCGGTATGTATGTGTGTATATATGTATGTTATAGCTGGCTCCGCCTACCCTGAGGGTGGGGCTGGCACAGCATGTGGTGCCGCAGATCAAACCACCGTCACTGTGGTTGCCTAAGCTTGCCTTACCAGGCACTTTAGACCACTGAGCCATCTCACCAACCCCTTATCAGTATATTCTTAAAAGCAATTATTTACGTTTTTTACTTCTGGCCTTTTGATGACCATATGGTGATTGACAGTTTCAAGCTGGATTCATGAAGAATTTAAACCAGCCAGCCTGATAGCGCAGTAGACTACAGTGCCTGCTTAGGCAGAGTATAGCAGCTGGGGTTTGATTCCCAGTGTGCTAAGATGGCAACTGAAACTGGACATAGTGGGGTATGCCTGTAATCCCAGTGCTTGGGAGGCTGAAAACAGGAGGATCACTATGAGTCCAGTCTATGTAGTGAAACCTTGTAGATCCTATAGACCCTTCCTAAATACAGAAGAAAAAAGAAAAAAAGGATTTATATCCTGGTTTGTGTGTGCTGGAATGGTCACAGAAAACCACATTTAGAGTCAGGCCCTAAGTTTGAATTTTAAAAAAAGTTGCCCTTTGGATCATGTAAGACCCAAGAAACGGTTCCAGTCTTTTCTACTTTCTATGCATTCATTTGTCTATTCTTTTTATTGATTTAATTTTTCCCTCCCACTCAAAAGAAACTAAACTGAAAAATTACCAGAAATGGTCATACTGTGGCTTATTGGCCCTTACTGCTCTACTTTAAACAACAATGTATTATTGGGGGGGGGATACTTGTTTGACTTACATATAAAGCTGTACATTTCCTATAGATATTGTATACTTTCTGTGAGGTCAGTGAACTGGTGAGAGTTGGTGAAATTTAAGTTAAGCAAAACACAGAGAGCTTTTATGTTTTTCTTTTACAGGTGAGGTCACGGGTGTCAAGTGGTTAACTGCTGAGTATAACCTTCAGCATGAGTGCAGCTAGCTAGGGATAGCTCTAGGCCTCAGAATATCTACTTATATGCCCCCTCCATGAAAACGCAAAACAAAAGACATCCTTAAAGATGGTCTTACCATCTTGGCTTCCACGTACTCTTCAACTTTAAACCTGAGAACTTGCCAGACATAAAACCCTACAATCTCAGCTGCTCATGAGACTATGGCAGGAAGATGGCAAGTTTGAAGCCAGCTGGGTAACTTGATGAGACACTATATCAAAACAAAACAAGTTTTAAAGGGCTGAAGATACAGCTTAGTGATAAAGTCCCTCTAGGTTCAGTCCGTAGTACTACAAAAGTAAAACATGAGAACTTCAGCCTAAACATAATGACAGAATTATTTCATTCTGAAATTACATCAGAATAATAATAACCAGTTAAATGCAGTAGTCCCTCTGTGTTAGTGGAGGGTAAGGCCCAGTGCTGCAAGTGGCTGCCTGAAACCACTTGTATAGTGTACAAGTACATAGGCTGGTTTCTTATATACATCACTTTGACAAAATTTAATTTGTGAATTACATAAAGTAAGAGATTAGCAGCAATATTTGGGAATAAAATAGAATAATAGTACTGTAACAAAAATTAGTGAATGTGCTGTGTCTCTCAAAACACATTTTTTTTTCCTAGAGCAAGTGAATTCTTTATACAATATGACTGACATTATCATATGCTGTATGTAATTTTATACATGCTAGTTAAAGGGCATCTTGTTCCAAAAGAGCCCAGTTTCATCTCAGTTGAAGACTTGTTTGGGATGATATCCTTTATTCTTAATCAGTTTCTTGCACGCACAGTGTGATAGCAGTTGCTTCATTGGCAGATCTAGCCTTTTTGGTACTTTTTATATTTTTCAGCTGTACCTACTCCCGAATCTGTAGAGCCATCCCCCATCCCTCACTTATAGTAAATGACTTGGTTTCATTTGGTTTAGGAGTTTCTTCCCAAAATCTTTATATAGGCTCAGTGCCATCTGATGCAATGTGTTGCTGTCAATCAGAACATGTTTTCGGTTTTCTACTTGCTAATGCCTTTTCCATCTTAAACTTCTATAATGCACTGTAGCTGCAGTTTGATGTTCAATACAACAGACACAAATATCTGTCATGCATTTCTTTTTCCTTCACATTTTCATTTGTGTGGATTTATTCTTTCCTATCTTAGCAGCTTCAGCATGGCATTTTTCTTTTATTTCTTATTAAAGTTGAGAACTTTCACCTTTGTACTTAAAGGAAGCCCTTTAAACCTTTTCTTCAGTATACATCTAAATTAACATTACTACTTGCTTTTGGGGCATGAAGTAAAATAAGTTTTACTTGAACTCAAGCACTACCATACTCCAAAAATCAGTGTGATAACGAAGATTGCTACTAAGTGACAAATGAGTGGAGTAGATTCACTAGACAAAGGAATGATTCATATCCTGGGTAGGATAGACTGAGGTGGAACAGAATGCCTTGAGATTTTATTTCTCTGCTCACTAATCAAAAGGACTTAGAATTGAAGCTGTTATTATATCTGGGATGTTCTGCCTAATATTTTCAGACCATAGTTGACTGCAGGTAACTGAAACCATGAAAAGCAAAAGTATGAATAAAAAAGGGATTATGATACACAGTTGTTTTTTAATTGAGGTGAGGTATACATGTTGTTATTAAATACTTTTACTCTTGGTTCAAAAGATATATGACCTACTATGGTTTTTTTTTTTTTTTTTTTTTTTTTTTTTGTCTTTTTGAGACAAGGTCTCGCTATGCAGTTGAGGCTGGCCTTGAGCTCACTTTTGTAGCCCAGGCTGGTCTCGAACTCGCACCAATCCTCCTGCCTCAGCCTCCCGAGTGCTGGGATTACAGGCGTGAGCCACCACGCCTGGCTTGGTTTTGTTTTCGTTTAAAAGTGGGATAGTAGTTTTTCTTTCACAGTGTGATACTGATATTGGTACAGAGCACATTACATATAAAGCCTATAGTTCCTTTAGTGGTACTTAGATCCACTGAAAAAACAAAACACATAGTTTTTGAGGAAACAGAATAACTATTAAAAATAGTTTAAATTACATACTGAAGCAGAATTAGATTTTTATAAGTTGGCTTGCATGATAATTTTCAGGCATATAGAATATATAGTTCTAAAAAAATAGAATATATAGTTCTCTTTAAAAAAGCAAATCTACAATAATTCCTCTTAAATAAGGAATTGTTCTAAATAGATATAAATTCTGTGTCTAAAAAATTTCTATGTCACCAGGTGCGGTGGCACATGCCTATAATCCCAGCTCTCAGGAGGCTGAGGCAGGAGGATCATTGCCAGTTTGAGACTAGCCTGGGCTACAAAGTGAGCTCAAGGCTGGCCTGAACTACATAGTGAGACTCTGTCTCCAAGAAAGAAAGAGAAGGAGAGACAGACAAAAAATTTATTGGTAGCAATACTAAGTTCACATTCAATATATCCCTAGTATTCTTGTTAATACATTACTCAACACCATAAAATTACTGTAGAACCTCAGAGAGTCTGCTGTGCTCTTCATTGTGAGAAGCCTGTGTGTTCTACAGAACCGACAGACCAGTGTGCCTCATGTAGGAAGCTGAGCTTCTTGACTAGTGCATATGTAGGCTTTGGCCATGTGACCACATCAGAGCAGCTGGGTTGCCAGCACTCCTTGTAAGCTGCTGTAAACAGACATGGCCTCTTCTCTTTCATCGCCTGCCCTATAGATGAGTTTTATCAGCACAGCCGGGGGAGGAATTAAAAACACAACCCTGGGAGACTATTTATATATCAGTAAAGTTGCTCTGCAGAAAATAAAGCAAACCAGTGCTGTTACTGACTGAGACCTTCCTTATAACAGTTTTACAGTCCACATTTCACAAAATAAGGCCAAGAAACTTTTAGCCTTCCCTATCTCTTGGCCTATGCTTGTCTCCATACTAGGTGCATCCTTCCTTCAGATGCTAGTCCTGAGTGGGCCGTGCATGTCTTCTCTCTTATGATGAGAAGAAAAAGGAGCAGATGGATGTACTCAGAGCCCAGAGTTGGTCGGCATATGACATGACCAGGAAGCCTGCCCTTAAATTCCTGTTTGGACACTTACTGTGTGACCTTGGGCATCTGCTAGTGTTTCTTTACCTTAATTTTTTCCTTTGTCAGTTGGAAGTAATACTAATACCTGTCTCAGAGTTGGTATGAGAATTGGGGGCATAGTCCAGTAGTGGAGCACTTGACAGTGGAGTTGATGTGAAAATTAAGAAAATAGTGCCCAAAAGTACAGTATAATCTGTTTAATGGCTAAGAGCTTACACTCTGGAGTCAGACTGCCAGGGTTCTTCATTAAGCAGGGTTTTTGTTTTGTATAAAAAAACACTACCTATTATCACTGCAAATAAAATATCTATTGGAATTTTTAGAAGAATTAGAGTAATTAAAATATATAAAATACTTAGGCCAGTGTCTGGCACCTAGTGAAAATTATTTAAGTAGTAATTTTTATTAAAAGTCTTGGATCTGGGCCCAGCGGGATGGCTCAGTGGTCTAAAGCGCCTGCTTGGGAAAGCTTGGGCGGCTTCAGGGACCGCGGTTCGATCCCCGGCACCACATGCTGCGCCAGCCCTGCTCTCAGGGCGGGCTGAGCCAGCCATAAAAATGAGTGAATAAACAAACAAAGGTTCTGAAACAAGAAAAAAATAAATAAATAAAATTAAAAAAAATTTCTAAAAAAAAAAAAAAGTCTTGGATCAATTCTTATGTAGAATGAATAATCAAGAAATAGTTGATATTCTATAGAAATTTCCTGTCTTCCAACGAAAGTAATTCAAAGTAGTATTTGTAGAAGGCATAAACACTAGCTAACTGAAGTTACTTGGTGAGGTTACTGGGAGGGTCGAGTGCCAGTTTCAGTTTGGTGGGCCTGCTGCACCCCTGAGCGGCCCAGGTACATGGCCTTTGTCCAATGGTGGTTACCTGCCTAAGTTCAGCCTCAGAGGGAATGGATGGTGCAACTTGAGATTCAAGGCTGTACTTTCACTAGACACATTCAACAAAGGGGTTGAAATGATGGGTTCTTGGACATAAACTGGACAGAAAAGAAAAACAGGTGAGATTCAGAGATAGGTAAGTATTTATAGGTTCCAGTAAGCCCTAGAGAATCTAATGATGGGAATACTTGAGCAAGCAAACTGAAAAGATAACAGTTTGTTTAAGGAGTCAGGTTCTGAAGTTAGCCACTTTAATGGTAGAGAAGTTTCAGCACCATCAAATAAAAATAATTATGTTAAAATCCTAAAGGTTGGATTATGGAGCACAGATAATTGTTTACAGTACATGTATCAGAATTCTCATATCCAAACTTTATAAAGTCATCCTATAGATCTAAGCAAGAGACATAGTTACCTAACAGAAAATTAGTAAAGGATTAATGCAGGTATTTCATAAATTTCTGATAAACATTAATTTTAATTTTCTGGAAAAATGCAAATTAAAACTACAACATCATGTCATTGCCTCCCACCAACATGGTTAATATAAAAAATGGCAGTGCTAAAAGTAACTAAGACTTTTATATAAAGGTGCTGTACATAGTACAACCACATTGGAAAACTAGCATTGTTGTTAAAGCTGAGCACTAACATGGGGGGGGTCATATATATATATATATATATATATATATATATATATATATGACCAATCCTAATTCATGTTTGCCAAAAGATGTGTGAGCAAAAATGTTCCACTGGAACATTATTATTATTTGAGCCAGACTGACCAGGAAACATCACATAAATTCTGAATGTTTACACAATGAAGTAATAATAGATAAATTATATGAATATCCCCTGTATGTTTCAAATATAAAGTGTGAAGGAAGTCAGACTCAGAAGAGTATATACTAAATGATTCCCTCTGTTAAAGTTAAAAGATAGCAAAACTAATCTGTGCGGTCAAGTTAGTGCAGTGATGGCCAAGAGCTGGAGTTGCCCCAAGAATGTTTCTAAAGTCCTATTTCTTGGTTCTAATTTGGTGGTTACATGGGTATATTTCTTTGTGAAAGATTCACTCTGCTTTGTGCAGAGTGTATGTTTCTGTCTGTTAAATTTGCATTTAAGCTATATTATGTCAAAAGGCTTGAGAATTTGAGAATGATAATTCAGTTTTTCTACTTGCAAGATCTCCCTAGGATTAATAATTTCATTTTTTAAAAAAGTACAATGAACTGTTCACCATGAACCAAAAAATTAACGAGTTTGACTTCCAAGCCTACTAAATTATATCCTTATGACAGCAGAGAATTCTCAATAGCAACAACTAAGTAGTAGACAGTATACTTTAATGATTGGTTTGTATTGATCCTGCTACTTCATGTACATTATGCCAGGTTACATGAACCACATGTATAAGTTATATATAAAACTGTAATTTGGGGCTTTGTGGAATCAGTCTTTTAAACTTTTCTCAAAGTGATGCATTGTCATCCCACAGATCAGATCTGGTGCTTTTAAAGTTTAATTGAAGAAAGAGTTTTGTGTGATCCAGCTGTGAGGCAAGTTTGACAATGCTTGAATGAGCATTAGTTGCAATTGATGCTTACTGCTTTGACTGCATGATGGTGCCCGTGATGCTGTTGTAGTGACTTAGTGAGTTTCAGCTTTTGGATGGAATTTGTTTTGTTTAGTCTGCATTGTGCTCCAATTGATGATTGAAAACTTTACACTTTGGCAGAACATTGCTTCATAGCTCTTCCCTCTTCCGCTATTTTTATACCACATAAATCATTGCACATTTAAGCCATCTGCAAGGCCTGAATGGAATGAGATAAAAAGCTGCCATCTTTTAGACTGACACTTGAAAAGCTATTATTCACTTGGAGTTTATTCGTGATTATCCTTTATATTTTAAAGCTTCAAGCTTCATTTCAAGATTGTTGCTAACATCTTCGAGCCAGAAGTATCTCTGATTCAGTCTCTTTTAGCCTCAATATTGGGCCAAAGGGAGGAGATTCATCCTGTGTCACCCAGAAGAATCTGCTAAAGACTCCATTCTCTCTCAATTAAGATAATAAGAACAGCAAGTTCTACTCCTGTTTTAAAAGTATGTTGGTTTAATCAGCTCAACAGCTGTCCAGTTTGGCATGTACCTCCTAGAGAATAGCAAAAATATAAGGTTCTTAAATTACCAGATGAGTACTTCAAAATAAATGTCTTTGCTTACCTACAATGTGTCACACCTGCTGGATATATGTAAAAAATGTTTCTCAACATATCAACTTTTCTGATAGTTTAGTGAAGGGGGAGAAGTGGACACATGGCCTGGGATGTTTCAAAGAAGATTCATGATTAAAAATATATACTAAACTCATAGTCTTTCATTATAGATATGTAAAAGGCTAATATTTGTATGATATGTAATAGATTAGTCAGACTTCCATGAAGTCTTTTCTAACAGTTAAACCCACTGAATGTAACTTTTCCTAGGGCCACAAGAAGAGGGAGTGCTTTGAACTGAACTTAGCTGGAATTGTATAAATGAAAGGGAAAGTAAGTACAGATTCATTTTAGGATGAGAAATTGCCTCAGCTTTCAGGCAAATTGAGTATTAGCACTGTTGCCTGTCTTCATAAATAATATTATAATGCTTTGACAACTAAATTGTCTTAACTCTAAAATTGTAATAGAAAACATCGAATATAAAAATTTTGCCTAGGGACTGGGGAGATAGCTCCATGGCACAAATGCCTGCCTGGTGAGTTTGAACCCTTGTCCCACAAAAAAAGAGCCTAATTTCATTTCCTTGAGAACCTGAGACGGTAGACCAAAAGATGCAGTGACCTACACAGCCAAGTACAGTGGATTCTCTTTACAATATATAAAGGTCTCCAAAATAGATAGCTCTACTAAGAATCTAATAACAAAGCCAGTTTTTACATTGTCTGTTTATCCTAGTGAATCTTCATGGGATCTTGGGTAAATCACTTAGTGTTTATTGTTTGTTTCTCCCCTTTTTGTTGCTACACTGTAAATATTTAAAAGACCTCAAGTTTTTATTTGTAGAATGTAACATTTTGAACAGAGGTAATACCTTTACCTTTAAGTGTTTCTTTTCTTTGAAGGGAGGAATTCTTATATTTACTTACAGATAAAACTGGAAATGATTGCAGTAGAAGGGGGCTTTATTTTATGTAATTCATATGAATTGTGCTTGTTCTTGATGTAGTGTTGTTAACTTCTTTATTCAGCAGACAGAAGGTGGAGCACAGACAGACGGCCAGCAATCACAGACACAAAGTAGTGAGAATTCTGAGAGTAAATCTACCCCTAAACGACTGCATGTCTCTAATATTCCTTTCCGTTTCCGGGACCCTGACCTCCGGCAAATGTTTGGGGTAAGTCTCCTAAATCCTTATGTGTTTTATCATTAAAATAGTACTAACAAGACCAATGTCTGAGGAAAGTAGGGTTAGTTTCCTATCTCTGATGTGTTCCTTGAGCTCTTTATTGTCCCCTGAAATCACCCTCATGAAAACAAAGTGTGGTAATAGAAAAATTTATGTTGTTGTAAGTGAATGGCTACTAAGAGTCTTAATTTTTCAATCTGATTCTGAAGGTTATTGCCTGTTTTATTTTATTTTATTTTATTTATTTATTTATTTATTTTTTATTGCCTGTTTTAAATTGAACAGAATCTTGCCCTAGGACCAAGAGAAATAATCAGTGGTTTTATAAAGTTTTCATTAGGATAGTGCCTTGCTTGCAAACCAGATTCCCTCCATTAAGTATTTGCTATGGCCGTTTCATTGCATCAAGACGTTGAACCAGAGTACTATGACCTGGAGCTGACTGCCTGGCCAAATTTTTCTCACTAAAAAGTGCCAGAGTTGAGATTTAAATATATATGTATGTATGTGCAAATTTGCAGTTGAGAACACTTACCTTCATCATGGAGGGTTGATAAATGTATATAACACATCTTAATTATTTTTACTTCCCCTTCCACTGCCCCACTTCTCCCACCCACCGAAGTTGAGATTGAATGATGTACTGGCACTTCTTAGAGAGCTTTTGTATAGAAAATGGTAGCCAGCTGCTCTCCATCTTTACAGAAAAGAGAACAACCAAAAAGAGGACAGCTATAGGACTTGGTGTATGTTTTCTTGTGAATCATCAGAGACAATGAAGACTCAGTCTTTCGAGTCTGAGAATGGGGTACAGGTTTATTTATCAGAGATGTGTTTCCTCTTCAATCAGAAAAAGTAGTGTCCTAGGCCAGGTAGTGATTGCTTGAAATATATTGTGCCTTTCCCATAAGGCAGAAAAGGAGAAAGTAATTTTCCCTAGCAAGGAACACCTCATTCCTCTGTTTTTGTCTGTTTGGCTGGTAAACAGCAGGGATTCCAGGCTATATTTTATTAGTTCTGTAAACTTGACAAATAGCTTCTGTTGGCCTCAATTTCTTTAACCATAAAAGAAAGACAAACTTTCCTTCAGAAAGATTATATCAGAATACTGGGCCAGCCTGATAGCTCAGCAGACTAAAGTGCCTGCTTTGGCAGAGGGCATTGGCTAGGGTTTGATCCCTGACAGTATGCTGTGCCAGCCCCACCCCTGGGGCGCACTGGGACAGCAATTGAGACTGGGTATGGTGGTGCATACTTGTAATCCCAGTGCTTGGGAGGCTGAAAACAGGAGAATCACAATGAGTCTGATTTATGAAGTGAGACACTAGTCCCTGTAGACCCTGTGCTAAATACATTAATGAACAACAGACTATATAGGAATACTATATGAAATATAAAACAAAATGAGCTCTAGGGGTACAACCCCCTCAGACTCCCCTTCTTGTCCCTGTCTTGGACAGGAGCTTTCTTCCCCCAACAAATTTATTTGCTCTTTAAAAAAAAACAAAAAAAAAAACCTCTAAACCACCACACAAATCTTAATTTTATACACTAAGTATAGAAATAAAATTAAATGCACCACTACCTATAATAAAACATTTTCTTGCTTCCTTATTAAGTAAAAGTGGAGTCAAGCCAGGATATGGTATTTTAGAACTCTTGGGTTCTTAGTATGGCTTTTTTTGATAAAAGTGATAGTTCAGTCCAGTGGAAAAGCATGATTTCTGCTGCCTGTTTTCATTTTTCAGTTTTTTAGTGGGGTTTTTTTCCCCCCTTACATTCTCAAAGTCTAGTTTGAAATAATGAAGTTTGAGCCCACTTACCCAGAAATTTCCTGTGCATGCCTTCAACTCATTTTATCCAGTTCTTGTTCAGGTGAAAAAGTGCATAAAGCCACACTGTGAAGGCCTTTGGACAATGGCTTTTGTGCACAGAAATGGGTGACACATGGATGAGTGAATTCAGAAAGGAATGAAAACAGAGACGCTCTCAGTTCTGTGGTTGGGAATAAAACAGAAGCAAATGGAAATGTGAAATTAAATACTAGCAGCAATTCCCTTTTTAGAAAAAAATAAAGTAGATACATAAGAAGCTTTCTATAAATGAATGTTTTTATTTTTGTCTCTGCAGCAGTTTGGCAAAATCCTAGATGTAGAAATAATCTTTAATGAGCGTGGCTCTAAGGTAAGTTCTGTTTTAATACCAAGTATGTGTGGTTTTTATTGTTTTGTGGGTATTTTGTTTTAAACAACAATTACTCAGAATGCATAAACAGTTTTGTAAGGATACCTGGCATTAAAGTATCCCAGATATCTATCTTGGGTTAGATTATCTCTAAGAATAATCTAATGGCCAGACTTTATCCTAATACTCAAATCCAAAGGGAAGGGGTGGACAGGGAATTTGACAGTGTAGGGTGTAGGAGATAGTAGCTCTTGATTAATCTGAAATTAGCCCAAGGTCAGTGGGGGTGAACTTTTTAGAACTTCTATTGACACAGACAGCCTGCTGCAGCACGTCTCGTAGTTCGCACGTTAAGTAAGAGACAACCCTGAAAAAAGTAAAATTCTGTGCTCTGAGTTCTATCAGGACAATTCAGTTTGCTGAAACCAACTTCAAAGTAGCATACTTAGAACAAATGCATTGTTCAGTTGTTGAATCTATTTTTCTCTCTTAGACTATATTATGCAAAAGCTTATCCATAGGAATTCTCCATGAGCAGTGAGTTAGCTTTTTAAAGAGCTGAGATTTTTTTTCACTGTAATGATTTTCCTATTGATTAGCATTTTAAAAATAAAATTGTGATTTGGCCATCTCTACTCAACTTTGAAAACAACTTTTGGATATGATTTTTTTCTTAAAAATATGATGTGAGAAAAGGCTAAAATAAAGCCAGTAAATATTTGCATCTCTTCGATTTTCTACTCCAAAAATAACCAAGTTTTGGGAACATATATATATATTTTTTTTTCCTGCTGCTGCCATCCATTTGTACTAATTCAAATATATATTACTGTTCTAATGCTCCTGATTATTATTCCCTTCCTTTATAGACTATGTCAACACTAAATGTATTTAATTCTGATCATAACAATTATTTAATAATGAGGTCCTTATGTACTCTATACTTCAAGTTCTCATTAAAAAACAAAAGATTAATATGTCTATACAGAGCTTTCCCCAGCAGTTAACCTGGTAAGTATTTTTAAAGTGAAATCTATTAGCTGCAACCAGTAGAACTACTTATGCTTGTTACTTTGTCACAGTAGATTTCTATTCTTCATTATGTATTTTGCAGTTACTTTTGTGAAGTTTTTAACTAGTAAGTGGGAAAACGACCATGGTTTATAGGTGGGAAATACACAAATGTAAAATAAGTATGTAAAGATTATTTACCAAACTTTATCTAAAGTACTGCTTAAACATTTTTTTTTTTTAAATGTATAGTCTTTAACAATTAGAAGCCCAACATAGTTTCATCAGGCTTTGAGAACTTACTCCTTGCCATTTGATCAAACTACTGTGAAGCAAAGGAAATTGATCTTTCTTTAGGTTTCTTTCACTGATTTCAAAGATTTGTGTTACCAAAATTTCTAAAAATTTACCTGATCGAATTCCTTCTCACATATAATTTTCATTTTACAATAATATCACAAACCTTCCTTTTTCCCTTCAGGAAATTTAAAGGCATATGCTGCTTCCTTCCCTCTCTGTTCAGTGTCCTCACTGACCCCTCTTTCTTTGGGCTAACAGGCAGACAAAATACTGTACTAATTAAACAGTAACTGTATTGAAAGCAAAGCACAGACATCAGGACTTCCCTGGATCTCTTTGCCTTTAAAGACTGGGACAAAACCTTATTTTCATTCGTTATCATCCTGGCTGTTAGTTAGCTAGTCTTTTTTCCAGAGTGTGTTCCCCAGAACTGTTCTGAGGCTGCTAGGAGAGACTGTTTATGTCATACCCAAGGATACCTCCTCTGGGATCCACCTAAGAGAAATTAACGGGCACCTTTCTTTCTTTTCTTTTTTCTTTCTTTCTTTTTTTTTTTAATTATGTTTCTCATTACTTTTATATGTTTGGAGTAGCCTGTAAAATTACAACATGTCTTGAATCAGACAAAACAACACTTTATGTGGTCTCATTGCTTTGGATAAGAGTTGCTCTGACTTAAAAGTGTTTTTCTGTGCAAAAATTTCACTTTATTAAGAACATTTTAAGCCAGGCGTGGTGGCTCACGCCTGTAATCCCAGCACTCGGGAGGCTGAGGCAGGAGGATTGGTGCGAGTTCGAGACCAGCCTGGGCTACAAAAGTGAGCTCAAGGCCAGCCTCAACTGCATAGCGAGACCCTGTCTCAAAAAGACAAAAAAAAAAAAAAAAAAAAAAAAAAAAAAAAAAAAAAAAAAAAAAA
>PVJA010017165.1:0-42122 GCA_004027025.1 Myocastor coypus | reverse complement strand
TTTTTTTTTTTTTTTTTTTTTTTTTTTTTTTTTTTTTTTTTTTTTTTTTTTTTTTTTTTTTTTTTTTTTATTTTTATGAATTCTACTGTCTTTTTAATTGAATTGAAGCTAAGGTGTGTCCTGGAGCTGGAATGCGATCCATCTCGGCAGAGTCCTCTGGGAGCTCAAGAAGCTTGGTGCTTCACGGATGTTGGCAAAGGTGGACTTTCTGTTCCTAGAGACGGCGTCGGAATTTGCCTCTGGAGAAAAATTAGCTCTTGAATTTTCTTCCTTCCTTCCTTCCTTTTGGTGGTATCAGGAATTGAACGCAGGACCTTGACGCTTGCCAGGCAAGCATTTATTCCACTGAGCTATCTCCCCAGCCTCGAATTTTCTTCAGCTTCTCCTTCATTCTCAGAATGCTGCCCCTTTTAATTAACCAATACGTTATGTTAGCGTGAACAAGGAGAGCTACTCTCGCTATTTTCTTTTGGATATAGTTATAGCACAGTAAGTCCCTGACTTGGGAACGAGTTCTGTTCTGGGAGAACCAGCGCGAGTTGGATTTGTCCCTCACTCTGACGCACCTCTGGCCCAAACGTGCGGCGTCTGTGCGAGCTTCCCGGCGGCGGCCCTGCCGCATCACCGCCGCTGGTCCTCTTGTTTCCTTCCGCACATGCCAGGCTCTGAGTCCCGCGATGCTGCACACGACAGCACACGTGCTGAGCACACAGCTGCGATGGCATGTAGCAGGCGCAAGCTGCTCGCCTGGCTTGTTTGCACCTACAAGTCTGCGTAGTGCAAGGCTGCTGGCGTGGGCGAGAGCCCGCAGCTCGACTGCTCAGGAAGTGGGGTAATTACTGCCTTTGATGCATACAGTAATGTCAGAAAAAAATAGACGAAATGTAAAACAATTAGAAACTAAAGAACATAATCTCTATCTTCAAGTGGCAGTGGTTGTCAAGGTAGAAATTTCTAGAAAATCTACAAAAAAATTAGAAGTGTTAATTTAGCAAAGCTTAAGTTTACGAGATTAATACACAGTCAGCACAGCGTTGCCAACAAATTGCTGAAACACAGAACTTAAGACTATGCTTTAAATACCTCCCCCTCTCCGCCACCCACACGTCCACGCTCACACCTGCCCAAGACCTCCTCACGCCGTGGCAGCAGGGTGTTTCCAAGCATGCAGCCTACTTTGCTCTTAAAGTAAAAAAAATTCCTGGGCAGCAACTTCTGGCAGCAGCTATTAATCTTTTAAAATATAAAGCTTTAGATAGAATGTCCCAAAGAAAGGCCCAAAGAAGAGTTATGGTTCTTGGTTGCAGCAGAGCTACTTCATAAGGTTTACAAATCCGCAAAACTCCGTCCTCCATCCTCCTCCCCGGGGAAACAAGTCAACAGAAAACAAGCAGCAGGGATTGGCACTGAATGACAGGGGAATATCTGGGCAGAAGGTTGACTTCCTAGAGGAGGCGTGGAATATTTACTCAAGGGTCACCCTGAATAGGAAATGGTTTGTAGGTACTGCTGGAAATACATACAAGGTCTGTGTTCCCCTGTCCTGGAACTTATACTAAGGCTCCAAAGACAACAGTATTTTCCAGGAAGCTAAATGGTGTTAGGCGCTCTGTGATTTAGGGCCTGGAGGGATGAGAGGGTTTGGATTTCATTGCAGAATGGGGAGGGGTGGTTGGGGTGGGGCTGACACGGTGGAGCAGCACTTTGGGGAATCAGAGAAATAATGAGGGAGTGTGATCCGGGGTAGGGAAGGTGGAGGCAGAGGAAAGAAACCCTGTCCCTAGTAAAACGGCCCAGCTCGCCTGGTCGCCTCCCACCCACTCAGGTCCTTCCTCAAGACCATCTGATACCCCGGCTTGGGGAGTACGATAAGCACGCCTAGCCTCCCTCACCCCCTCAAGCCCCCTGACCCTACAAGAAGCATGGGTGACTCAGCTGCCCCAGATGTCCACCCCAGCCTTTGTCACACTGTCCCTGGCATCTGGAGGGCCCCTCTAGCAAGGAGGGCTGGAGAGCATGGAATCCTCAAGAAGTAAGAGCCAGCAGGTGGGGAACCCTCCCACAGGAAGTCGAATAGAGCGTGGGAAAACCCCAGGGGAAAGCAATTTAAATGTATTACGCATTAATTACCCCACAAGGAAAAGTGGGTACAAAATGGAATAGGAAATGCTGTGGAGGAAACGGAAAGCAGAGATAAGGAAAATGAATGCTGCAAAGTATTAGGTAACAATGTAAAATATAGAAGGCACGGAGAAATGAACCTTATGGATTTCATATGGAGAAACAATGACCCGAGAAAGGAGCCAAGGGCCCTGGAGGGAAGAGAAGAAGCCCGGGAGAACTTCAGTCTCCCGTGACAGTGCAGAGCACAGGCGTTCTGCACCGGCTAGGCCGGGCGCAGTGGTGCTCGCCTGGAATGCCAGCGCTCAGGAGACTGAGGCAGGAGCATCGCCGGGAGCCCAAGGCCAGCCTGGGCTCCATATAAAGTGAGTTCAAGGACAGTCTGGACTACAGAGGGCCACCCTGTGCCAACGAGACAGAAGGAGAAAGAGGCTGTAGACCCTGTGCTGAATACATAAAAATAAGGCAGAGAGCAGAAATGCCATTTGGAACCGTGGCATGTGTTGAATAGCTAGCTTCCATCTTTCACCATGAAAAACACTTTTAGAAAATCATAAAGGGAATGAGCCGGACAATGCCACCAGACCTGGAAAGGCGCTGACAGCCCTGTGTCTGCACCATCAGAATGCCCTGTGCGTGGATGCCAGGCGCTCCAGCTCCTCTTCAGAGCCTGAAGCTTGCTCTCTGTGTGCTACAGAAGGGATTTACAAGAGTAGGAGTATGGTGCCTCAGGAGCACCAGCCCAGCCGCTGGGTGCCAGGGTGCTTAGAAGCCACACAAGGCGAAGGGTCTGTTGTGGCCACACCTCCTAGACAACAGAGAACAGAGGACTTGGGACCAGCAGGACCCGGCGGGACGCCTGCGCCCCCCAGGGGCTGTGTGATCTCTGAGCCTCCCCTGATGTCTGCCTCTTTCTGGGTGCATTTGCTCATGTCTGTTGATTTCAGTTTCTTTGCTATATGGGGATCTATCTGTCTGTGGTCGTGGCTGTGTGTGTGCGTGTGTGCTGATTTTTCTCAAGAGCTAAACACAGCTGAATTTATGAAGCTGCGTCTCAAGACGCAGGCCTCTGCGGTCCCTCTGCACTAGCACCTCTCTCCTCCCTCCCTTCTGTCTTTCCGGTCTCCTTCCTCAGCATTTGCTGAGCGCCTTCTCCTTCACTTCCTGCCTGCTTCAGCCTCTTGCGACGTCTCCCTTTTCTCCTCTCTCCAGACCCAGGAACTTCCGCCTTCTTGCCTCTCTCTGGAATACAATCCCTAGTGCAGGAGGCCCAGAGGTTCCTGTGCTGGCCCCCAGGGGCCCAAAGGCCACTGCTTCTCCACCCAGCATCAATCCAGACTCGACATTCCAGGGAGAAAAGCAGTGAGTGCGTGAAGCAGACTCGGCTGGCGCTAGCCCAGCTCTGCACAGGGAGGGCACTACTGTTACGAATGCCCCACGCCTCCCTGTCTGGACTGGGACATCTGTTTCATTTTTTTTTTTTTCTTGTTTCAGAACTTTTGTTTGTTTGTTTATTTATTTATTTTTATGGCCAGCTCAGCCTATCCTGAGGGCAGGGCTGGCGCAGCATATGGTGCCGGGGATCGAACTGCGGTCCCTGCAGCTGCCTAAGCTTTCCTAAGCAAGCGCTTTAGACCACTGAGCCATCCTGCCGGGCCCTGGGACATCTGTTTTAGGAAAAAGCAGTAAAAGCAGCCCACTGGGCTGTGCAGCCCCGACGTGCCCCTCCATGGCAGCAGCCTGGCCTCGGGGCCAGGCGCGCACCCACGTCAGTTGTGACGTTTTCCCCAGTGGGGAGAAACTAAACTTGCCGTCCGGGCGCACTAACAGCAAAAGGCAGTGGGAATTGCTACCGGTAACGGTGAACGTTCATTTCTTCCTGTTCCATTCTCTATAAACAAGGTAATGCCTATACAAGCTCATTACTGTAAACGGAGCACATTTAAATTGGCAGTAAAACCTGAGTATTTACTCTAGTGCACACATAAAGTGCCTCGTCCAATGTTTTGGAATTGCTTCAAGTTTTGAAGTCAGGCATCTGGCAGCTTCACAAGCCAAACCTCACACTTAAATCACTCACGCGGAGAGGCTCCCGGTGTCCCGTATCAGGTAGTACCACGCGGCACGCCGGCCGCCCCCCCTCCCCCGCCACTCGGATTCCTGTGCAGTAAATTTGCACTCGCGGGGTTCTCCTAACCCTTCTAGCACCGCAGACCGCCAGGCTGCTGGTGGAATGCACATGTCCCGGGCATTCATCTGACTTCCATTCCGGTCACTTCATAAAACCACGACCCACTGGACCAGTGATGGCACAAACAAGACCCTGGAGTCGCTGCGAAGCCTCCTAGTAGGGCTTTGCCCCCTCCGTCTTTATTAATAGCGACCAGCTTGTGGCCTGGCTCTAAATCAGCACAAGTATTTGACAGCAAGCACTGCTATCTGTGGGTTACATGTAACCCGTCCAGAGCACCAGATGAAAGAGGGTCACCCGGAAAGGAAGGGCTCGAGTCCATGTAAATCATGTTACAAATTGGACAACACCCGGAGAGTTCATTGTCCAGCCTCGGCTGCAAAGCCTGTCCCCATTTACTGTCCCCCTGGAACCAATGTTAATGAAGGCCGACTGCGGTCATAAATCAGCCCGGGAGTTTCACAGTGGAACACAGCATTAAGCATATGTATTTAAATAAAAAGTAACTGATTAACCACTAGAGTTTGTCCAGAAGTTGCTGAGGCCGTTTCTTTATAACAGAGATATGTCACTTTTCATCTTTGTGAAGAAAGGGCCTGAGAGGAGGACCTTCGAAGCGGGCTGCTTAAGTGCCTCCAACGCCATTTATTAGGGCAGCGGAAGCTGAGAGCAGAGAGGAGAGGCCAAAAAGATGATGAGACGGGAGCGGCCACCATCTCACCCTGCCCCCCTCTGGTCATTTCTTCTTCCTTTATTCCCAGTCTCCTATTAGGGCCTGACCATGCTAGGTGCTGAGCTAGGTGCAGGGACAAAATAAATGGGAAGCAGCCTCTGCCTGCTCAGCACCAACATACAGCGGCGCTTGGAAGTAGTTCTCCCGGGTCCACCGTGCAGGCGTGTGTGTGTGTCCCGAAGTTAATGTTTTACCTTCCAGTTTTATATAAGCTCAGAGAGGCAATGCGTGTGCCTCAGAAACTCAGACCAAAGGGAGCACCCCTCCTGGAAGAAGCCAGCTGGCCATCCAGAGTGGGGTGGGGGCGCCCCCAAGGGCAGCATGGGGCTCGGCCCACAGTAGGAGGCACTGATTCGTCCAGAGCAGGGGGCCAAGTGCAGCTGGGCCCTGCAGAGAGGAACAACCCAAGGACAGGAGCTAGGGACAGCACCTGTGCTGACCCTAAGGCCCCTGGATTGTGCATACTCAGTGGGCTCGGGTACAGCCGCCATCCTGCGGTCACCACCATGCACTGTGTCTACCTCCCGGCGTCCACCTACGCTGCTCCCCAACAAGCTGGTTTCTTCCTGCCTAATCTGGTCCCAACCGATCTCTCAGGCTCGGCTCTGCGCGTTCCTTGCCAAGCTGAAACAGTGTCCAGGGCATGGCCCCATCCACGCCGACAGTGACACAGAGACAAACTGCACCACGCAGTCCACTGAGCATTTCCGTGTCACAGGAGGGAGGAGGAACTAGGAAGGTGGCACCCAGCAGACAGAGGTAGGGGAAGCATAAAGCCTGTGGATCTGGGGTCTGCCTTCTGCCACTAAGCTGCTCACCACAGGACAGACTGCTGCACCACGGGGACCACTCAGAGTTCTTGGGGTGAGGAAGTCGTCAGCATTTAGCATCTGGGGAGCACCGGCTCCCTGCCTGCAGAGCACTCTCTCTCTCTGTGTCTGTCTCTGTGTCTGTCTGTATGTCTGTCGCTCGCTCTCTCTCTCTCTCTCTCTCTCTCTCTCTCTCTCTCTCTCTCTCTCTCTCTCCCCCTGTGCCCCTGTGGCAGAGGGGATGGACCAGCTTCCTGAGGCATCTTTATGAGGCCCTGGCCCAACCCCCAGGGCCCTGCCTCTCTGTCACCTCCCCAGGTTCTCAGGTCTAACACCATCACCAGGCATTAGAATTTCAGCATAGGAGCGTGGGGGAGACATAGCATTCAGGCCATAGCACTCCCCCCACCCCCAAAAATACCCCAGATATGGCATGGACTTCTACGAGTCTGAATATATGGACCTGCTGTTCCCTCCCTTCTTTAGCCCTCAAATCATTAAAAAAAAAAAAAAAAAAAAATCAGTCAGCTTTCAAAACTCAGCTCAAATCCAGCCTCCTGGCAAAGACTTCCTGAGGCCCTGGCAGCGCCCCCTGCTGGCCCTGCCCTCTACCCCTCTGCACTCCGAGCTGAGCTGCTCTGCCTAGGTCCCCAGCTGCGCTGCCTAGTACTAAGAACAAGTGCTAGCTGTCCTCATCATTTTTATTTTTGCAGTTCCAGTACTTAAAAAGCAACAGTGGGAACAGTTATTCATTAAACACTTCCTATGCCTCAGTAATGTGTAAGATGCAAGTACTTCTCCTAACGAAATGTAGGAATGTCCAGACAGGCAGGCTCTTGGGATCCCGGAGTCACTGTCACCTCATTTCCCAGACAAGCTGCACCTCGAGGTCCGGGGCACACCCTCCCACTGTGTCCTCTGCTTCCTGCCTTCTTCCTGTCTGAACCAAGGGGAAGGTTTTCCCCAGAGAGTATTTCTAGATGGATGCTGCGGCCACCATGGTGATGGGGTCAATTCCCTGAGAAAAGGTGGCACTGACTGTGCTTCACTAAAACCCTGGGGACTCAGACGGTGTTCTCTGGCCCCTGGGCCACACACCGTGGAGCTGCAGTCTCCTGCCCTGACCGTTCCTACTTGTGCAGTGAGGCCACTGTCCGGCTTGGCATTTGAGCTGCAGTGTGCTGTGGGCTTGCCTAGAAGCAGCAATCCTTTCTCAGGTGTGCTCTCCTCTGCAACACAAGGCGAGTGGGGTGAGGGGCAGGAGTGCCGCGGGCTTGCCTGGCTTCGCACCAAGTGTCCGGTGAGCCACAGGCCTCTAGCCTTCAGCGGCTCGGTGACGGCGGAAGAAACTCGGCAGCATTTGTGGCTCAGATTTTCCCCACCTGTGACCAACGTGGATGACTGACTGTGGCCCCCTCTAGCTGAACCTCTGCAGACTTCTCCAGCCAGAACCTTAGCAATCTGCTGCCCCTTGGATCGAGAATGTCACTTCTTCTTCAATCTGCTGCCATGCTTAAGGGTCCTAGTGCTCTGCCTCCGGTGTGGCCACCAGTGGGCGCTCTCCAGTGTCACAGGCATGGAACCTGTGTGGTCCCCACAGAGTCCATCTGCTATGCTCCCTTCTCTCACCTCACGGGCCTCAAATGTACTAGGAACACATCACCTGGAAAAGCCATCTCTAGGGGAAGAGATCTGCAGCAAACATTTAAAACCTGCGCCAAGTCCTCAGTGGAACAGCCGGAGCCCACCACGAAATCTGGCTTCTGTCTCCTGTTGTGAAACTTCGGCGAACCAAGATCACATTGAATGAGCTCACTGAAGCCCTATTTTAAAGCACACGAATGGATGGGTATCTTGTTCCTGGTTTCCACGTGAGAGGCCACTTTAACTAGGAAGAGCCAGGGTCGCAGAGTCAGAGGGGGCTAGGCACAGCGTATCCAAGGCACATGTACTTGTCAGGGCAGCCTAGAAAGTCACCCGGGGAATGAATCCCCAGTGAGTGGCAGGATAGGGACCAGAACCCCCAAGTCTTCATTCCTTCCTGAATGTCTGGTTTCCTTGGAAAGCAAGCTGGAGAGTTGACCAAGAATGTGAGCAAGCGTCACTGCGCCTTCTACAAGGTTTTTTTTTTTTCTTTTAGAAATTGTTCAACACACAGAATTTTATTTACGCGTCTTTCTTCTGTTCAGCACAGGGTCAGTGGAATCATTGTTCATTTCCTCTCCTGAAGGCACGATGTGTTGGGGAAGCCATGTTGGCTTCATCCCTAGTGCAGGGGACTGAGAGAGGAGGTCCTGGAACTCCTGCTGTCCCGGGACAGGAGCAGGGACTGCGCCAGAGCCAGGTAGCAGCCACACTTAGGGCCCTCAAGCAGGACCATTCTTCCTCAGTCCTCAAAGCGTCCTATTGTGCCTTTCCAACTGCAGGGCTATATTTGAGGGCCGAGGATGGGGGACCCCCACACCAGGCCCCTTCCTTCCTAATGGCTTTCGCAACAATGCTGCCTGGGCATGAGGACCACAGTAGGCGGGCCAGCCGCAGCTAGGAGCTGGTTATGACATCACTCCATGCAAGCGAGCACTCTTCATAGGTTCCTTTGTGGAACCTGGCATCCGCAGCTCCGTAAGAGAGGGGCATCAAACGACAGGCTCCTCAGAAAGTGCTCCCAGCTGTTTGGCTCCGCTTCTTCCCCCAGGGAAGAGAATAAAATAAAAATTCATAACCATGCTTTATGAGTGATCCTCCAGGTAAGCACTATTTCCTGCTGCAGCTGTTCCACAGCATCCTAGCATAGTGATGGGGTTAGCACTGGAAAGGTCAGAAAGGGGTGTTTTCAGAAGCCAACTCCTAGGTACTTGAGCTTAACATCACTGTCTTTCTCAATATCAAACACCTTACACTTAGCTCAAGTACCTATGTTATAGAGTAATAGTATCGTGAAGCTTCTCTTCTGGAAGGTTAAGAATGTAAGTTTACAGACCAAAAATTAAAGAAAAAAGGGGCTACAAGGATAGCCAGTATTTTGGTCCTAGTCTTCAAGGTCAGTGAGGACTCAGGACTTAAGAGAACCTGTGCTATAACATCCTATAACTCAGTGGTTTCCCAAATTTTCTGTTCAAGGAGATTATGGGCTCACAGAGGAAAGGGAGTGAAGATACAGTGTGTCTAAGGAGAGCCACCTAGAGAGAAAACATTCTCTTGGGCTTTCACAGAGAACAAACTGGTCAAGCAATGGCCATGATTCATCCAGATGGCTGACACCAGCAACAGTTCTACAATGCACTGTACATGGTTTCAAAGTAAATCCTGAGGGGATCTGACTGACCTTGGGAGATACAACAGTTACATGTTTTGTTATATGGGTCTTGCTTTAACTTGCCCTTAACCACCCAGCAGAAAAGTTTAACCATCAGGCATAAGACATAAAGCTAGATTAGTATGCTGAGCTATAAAAGGCTTAAATCAACAGCTTTTGATATTGCCAGTTCTGCCCATAATCCATTGCAATTATGGAATATGGACTATGTATACAAATACATCCTCTTAGTTCAATGAGAAGAAACTTTTTGTGCCAACAATGATTAGAAAAATTATCACTTCTGCCGGGCGTGGTGGCTCACGCCTGTAATCCCAGCACTCGGGAGGCTGAGGCAGGAGGATTGGTGCGAGTTCGAGACCAGCCTGGGCTACAAAAGTGAGTGCAGGACCAGCCTCAACTGCATAGCGAGACCCTGTCTCAAAAAAGACAAAAAAAAAAAAAAAAAGAAAAATTATCACTTCTATATCCTGTGCTCCGTATCACTACTACAAGAACAACAATATGCATTGTATCAATTACTGGAAATATACTACTAATGTGTTTTTGAAAATGTCACATTGTTATTTCTTATTAAAAGAAAAAAAAGCCAATTCAAAGGGCTGGCTAGATAGCTCAGAGGACTAAAGTGCCTGCTTAGGCAGCCTCAGGGACTGGGATTCGATCCCCAGCATGTGGTGCCAGCCCTGCCCCAGGGTGTGATAAGATGGTGATTGAGACTGGGCATGGGGGCGCACACCTATAATCCCACTGCTCAGAAGTCTGAGAACAGGAGGATCACTATGAGTCCGATCTGTGTAGTGAGATTCTGTAGACTCTGTACTAAGTACACTTAAAAAAAAAAAAAAAAAAAAAAAAAAAAAAAAAAAAAAAAAAAAAAAAAAAAAAAAAAAAAAAAAAAAAAAAAAAAAAAAGGCAATTCAAGGCGATTGTGTGACCTATCCAAGTTTATTTCTCACAGAAGACTGCCTGGACAATGAGGTAACATGCAAGTCTGTCACACACATCCCCGAGAACAGAAGTGCCTCACTTGTATGAGCTTGAGGGTCAGCGTTAGGAGGCTGCCATTATGACTTATGTATGCAGAGAAGCAGGAATTCATAGGACTGAGGTGACGAACCCTGAGTGCTCTCCTTCTTCTAGAAGGCAAGTACTTGGGCTGAAGGATTTCCAGTTATTTATCAGTCTGTCTTTTGCCACTTGTTAAGTCCTAAGCGAGCTACTTATACTGGTTGGGCTTTGATTTCCCATCTACTCAAAAAGAAAGAAGGCGGAGAGGAAGAGGGAGAGCAGAAGCAGAAGGAAGAGGAAAAGGAGGAGCAGGAGGAAAACGAAGAGGACAAAAGGAAGGGGAAAGGGAAGAGGAGGAGGAAGAGGAGGAAGAGGAGGAGGAGGAGGAGCAGGAGAGGAAGGGGATGAGGAGGAGGAGGAAGCGAAGCGGAAGGGGAAGAGAACGAGGAAGAGGAGGAGGAGGACTAAGAGGAGGAGGAGCTGCAAGACCTATCTCCAGGAGCATCGTGCAGTTCCTGAGCTGGCCTCTAAGCGGGTGAGGCCCAGCGCGCTGCCTCAGAAGCTCTTTCCTTCCCTCAGTTCCTGCAGAGCGTCCTCCTGGCTTCCCTGGCTCCCCACGCCCCCACATAGTAACACACCGGAAACACTGAGAAGCCGTATCCAGCCATGTTCCTGGGGGAGGGGTGCATGGGATAAGGAAGTCCTGTCGGCTGGGGGTGGGGGCGGGCGCGTTCTCCTAACAGCCGGCTTCCGTTGCCCTAAAACCCTCCACAGGTGCTTGGGTGAAGGCTCAGAGCACAGAGTGGAGCCACAGCAGCAGCAGCCCACAGTCGCGTCTGCAGCAGGACATGCCAGGTTCGCCACACTTGCCACCCACAGCCAGGCGGCCACGACTGCACACAGAGAGGGGCTGCTGTGGATTTTCCAGTCTGCAAGCCCTGAGGGATTCTCAGAGCCTGGGACACTAATAGGAGTTCGGTGTGAATAATTTCCTGCCCTCAGCGAGTCTTTACTGTGGAGCTACCACGCTTTACTTCAGCAGTAAAAGGTTTTGTTTCTTTAATAGTAAATGCTTCCACCTCAGTCCTGCAAAAAAAAAAAAAAAAAAAAAAAAAACGCAACAACTTTTTGGGGGCCTGGCAGGATGGCTCAGTGGTCTAAAGCACCTGCTTAGGAAAGCTTGGGCGGCTGCAGGGACCACAGTTCGATCCCCGGCACTACATGCTGCGCCAGCCCTGCCCTTGGGGCAGGCGGAGCCAGCCACAAAAATAAATAAACAAACAAATAAAAGTTCTGAAAGAAGAAAATAAAATAAAAACTTAAAAAAAAAATGTTTCCAATGATTTGCACAGAAACCCGGAGCAGACCGCGCCATGATCTCTCAGGCTGCTACCAAGCTGCACTGGGTTGATGAGGGAGACAGACCCAGGGGCAGCCAGCAACCGGGCTGATGTATTTATATGAAAGACTTCAGTTATTTCTTTTAATTTGCTTTAAAGAGTCTAAGAATTGATAAGGCATTAGGAGCGGGTCCCACGTAGAAGACCAGGATGACAGGCATTCAGCCACAGGCTTTGTAGGACACACTGCTGTCCTCCATGTAGTCGCTCGGCTTGCGGGTATCAGCATACACTGTTAAGGTGGAAATGCTAAGCTATTTTCAAAAAGTTGCTGGAAATTATGAGCCCAACCACCTCAGCCACCCGCATATCTGCCTGCGTGTTTCTCCCTCGTCCCCTTGTTCTCCCCATCTTTTCTCCTTTCTCTCATCTTCAGTGTCTAATCCCCAAGTGCAGTATCTTTCCATTTTATTATATCTACCATACCTTTCAGGTTTTATTCTTTCAGGTTCTTATACTAGGGAGACAATATGAAATGTACCTATGTGGGCCTGATTTTTGCACTTAGGAGTGCAGCCTCGAGTTGCATCCACTTACTACAAAGGATTCAAGTTTGTCTTCTTTCCTTATAGCTGAGTAGTACTCCGCTGTATAAAAACACCACATCCATTTTATTCATTCCTCTGGTGATGAGCATGTTGGTTGTTTCCAAGGTTTGACTATAATAAATTGTGCTTCTACAACCATGGGTACACATATATCACCATGGTCTGATGTTTTCCGTCCTTTTGGGGAAATACCCAGAAGGGAGATAGCTGGACTGAAAGGGATTTCCTGTCCTAGTTTCTTGAGGAGTTTCCAAATTGACTTCCATAGTGGTATTACCAGTCTACATTCCCACCACCAGTGGAGAAGGGTTCCTTTCTACCCACAGCCTCCCCGATATCTGTTGTTAATGGATTTCTTTATGATAGCCATTCTTTCTGGGATGAGACAGTATTTCAATTGTGTTTTAATTTGCATTTCTTTTTATGAGCAGAATAGATTTAGTGGAGGAAAAGAAAGCTCCTGTCCAAGAGCGGAACAAGAGGGCAATCCGAACAGGCTGTCTGCTTAATTTGAATTTCTTGAAAGGCCAGGGATGTAGGGCATTTCTTCATGTGTTTATTTATTTGCCACTTGTATTTCTTCCTCCAAGAAGTGTGCGTTCATCTCACATGCCCATTGTTGGATTGGGTCTTTCAATTTTGGGGGTTGAATTTTTTTAAAGTGCTTTATATAATTTAGATAGAAGTCCTTTATCTGAGTGATTGTTGGATATGATTTACTTTCAGTTATATTTGACAAAATATACCAAACAGTAATTTTAGGGTGTGCTACGCGGGGGTTGCTTTCTTTCACATGAGTGCTCCATTATTTTTTAACGGAATTAAAAGAGATTTTTGGAAACAAGAGACTGAACCATCACTTCCATAAAATTATATCGCCTCAGGAGTAGTACCTTGCAATCCTAGTGGCCTTTAAATATTATCATTGAAGGCACCAATGGCATTCTTACCTTTAGGAACAACATCTGCCCTATATTTTAATTCTACTACAGAGCCTACCTTATAAAATAAAGTAAGGAAGCAAGAGTTCGAGTCACTTTTGGAAGAAGCATGAGGTCACCCTGGAGGTGGCCACATACTGGAGCACTGCGGTTTGTGAGCTTCTGGTTTACTCTTACCTTTGCACCCAACCATCTGGCTAGAAAGTAGAAAATGCACCCAAATGGCGTTGGTTAGGAAAAAAAAAAAAAAAAAAAAAAAAAACCCTATGACCAGCTGCATTTTCACTTTCAAGCCAAAGCTTAATGTTATACAGATACAGCTTTTGTTCAATAGATGCAATCTTTTTACCAGAGGAAAAATGTGTTTCTACCAAGCTTGCTTTGCTAGGGACTAATCTATATGAATTCTAATTTTAAAGCCATTAATTTTAAATAACAGGCCCAAGCCGGGCGTGGTGGCGCACACCTGTAATCCCAGCACTCGGGAGGCTGAGGCAGGAGGATCAGTGCAAGTTCGAGACCAGCCTGGGCTACAAAACTGAACCCAAGGCCAGCCTCAACTGCATAATGAGACCCTGTCTCAAAAAGACAAAAAAAAATAAAATAAATAAATAAATAAATAAATAAATAAATAAATAACAGGCCCAGTCTTGTATGCCCAAAGCCCCACTAGGCTGTATCCTACGTTGAAAGACCACGTCTTTCTATACCTAGAAGGTCACCCACTGAGAAGTTGTGTGTGAGCAATGGAGGCAGAGTCGGACCCAAGAGTGGGCCCTTGGTACAATAGGTCGTGATCCCAGAAGGCCAGAACCTGCCCCAAGACTACTCAGGTGGTAGGGAGAGGTGGCTGGGAGAGGTGGGCCACTTAGTTCTGTTGCAGTATCAGTTGCTCATGATCCTTGGAATTGTGAAGCCAGTGGGATAGTTGGTCCACCCCTGCTGTGGATTGCAGGCCTGTGGAATTTCCCAGGTCCTTTGCTCTGAAGGACTATGGTAGAACCCAAGGAGGCTCAGTTGGAGAAAGAGCCAGGCCACTAAGCTACCCCAGTGCATGTGGGCCCGGCTCTGTCTGCTCTGGGGCATGGGACTGGTGGCCGTCCATCTCTGCTCGATGGTGTCTTGTCTTCAGGGTCAGACTTTGAGGAAGTGGTGGATCTTGGCTGCCTAGAGATCCTTAGCTCCTTCTCTTTGCAGGTGTCACATGGTGTGGCATTAACATGTGCTGGTGTCCCATGTGGACACGAGAGCTCACTGTAGACACTGGGCCTTTCTCCAGCACAGTCACCACAGGGATGCTTTAAAGATGCTCTGTAGGGCCCGGCAGGATGGCTTGGTGGTCTAAAGCGCCTGCTTAGGAAAGCTTAGGTGGCTTCAGGGACCGCGGTTCAATCCCCGGCACCACATGCTGCACCAGCCCTGCCCTCAGGGCAGGCTGAGCCGGCCATAAAAATAAATAAATAAATGAACAAAAGCTCTGAAACAAACAAACAAAAAATTATAATAATAATAATAAAATAAAATAAAAAATTCTTAAAAAAAAATAAAGATGCTCTGTAGTATTGCCACAGAGTCAGACCAACAGGGCAAAGAGGGGTGGGAGGGAAAGGCGGTGGAGCCAGGCAGGGTACTCAGTGGTCCCCAGAAAGTGGGCCACCCCTCTACTCCCCTGAAGGCACCCCAAGGCAAGCAGGCTGCCCGGACTTTGGTGTGGGAACCACACTCTGAGGACAAAGAGCCAGGGCTGACTTGAGGGCCTGTCCTGTCAGTCTTGACAAAGCAGAAGGCTGAGGGTGCCATGATTTCATTCTGTCCTCTGCTTGGGAACAAAAGTTCCTTTGCCCACCTTCCTAGGTTTGCCCTTCTGCCACTCCCCGCATAGGCGTTCGCTTGCAAATGAGGGACATCAGAAGGGCTGGAGGGAGAGGGTGCGAAGACAGAGTAGCGTTTATTTTCAAAGCCATGGGGGTCCCCATTTGAAAAAAGCACCTAGCTTATCTCCATGTTTTTGTTTGTATGATTTTGCATTCGAAGTTTGGAGCAATTCATCTCAAGGATTAAACTGTCTTTACGGACTGGCTTAGATGCCCTATTATTCAATAGGATTACTAGGGTTATTCCAGTGGACGGATTTGGGAGTGTTCCCGGAACCTTTCTTCCATTTTAATGTTAATAACGTTTAAATAAAAATGATGTTTATTTCCCGATAAAAGTCACAAACCCTTCACCCTTCATGGAACAGTTGAGGCTCGTCAGTTTTAGCAAATGAAAGTACAAGGTGCTCATGTGAGCACGAATTTCAAAGCACCAGGAGTAAAACTTTGACTTAAGTATTTCAAATCGCCAGGAAATCACAGGATACGCTCCTACTAAAATATATTTCTTTGCCTGGAGTTCGAACTTAATGACTCAGTTTATACTTGATCTGGCAATCCATGGGTGTTGAGCGGGCAAGGGACAACGAGGACACACTCCACTGCAGAGAGCTGACGCGGAGTGTGAACTCCTCCCTTACGAACAGACAGCGCGACGCCTCTGGCAGTCACGTGAACTTCAGCTTATAGAGGAAGGCCTATTTCTAACCCCTAAAGTCCATTCTAGTTACAGAAATTTTTCTCAATGCAAAAAACTAAACCAAAACATGTGGCTGAAAATATCATATAGTCTCCCTAGTGTAAGGACTCAAAAGAAATTAATTAATTAATTAATTAATTTTGGGCAGTACCAGGAATCAATCTCAGGACCTTGCATTTCTACATCCTCAACCCCAATATATATATATATATATATATATATATATATATATATTTTTTTTTTTTTTTTTTTTTTTAAGAATGACTTAAATACAAGACGTATTTGGAAGAGTTAAAAAAAATCAATGGTTATTGGAAGTGTTAACGTTTAACTGTTTGATCAGTCTTACATACCCTATCTATTAATCTAAACTGATTTGATGAAAATATGTAATACAACCATTGTTAAATTTCTCTTGTTTTGAAATTGTGCACTCTATGTACTCATTACTGTCTTTTTTTCTGCTATTTTTACTCTTTAAAATAAAATTAAACATAAGAAAGAAAGAAAGAGGAAAAGAAACGTATGGCTGCTACCTTCCATTGAAACACAAGTTCAGGTCGTCAGATGCCAAGTGTACAAGTGGGCATCATCTTTCCTTTAGGGTGCACAGCAAACTCCCTAAGAACCCACGGCACCTACCCAAGGCTAAAGAGACTTTGGAGCCAATAAATAATCCAGCGGTTCCTCTAGGGGAGACCAAACATTCACTTGTGTCAGTAAACAAAAAGCAAAGCTAAAGTTTCTGTAGCAGTCCCTTTTTTCATCTAGCCCTTGCTATAAATAGCTAAATGAAGAGGGATTATTGTATTTTTCTTCTGATGAGAAATAAAAAATTTTGCTCTTGACTTAGTTCCTAGCAAACCACTTCAAACATAATTATACCTATTCGGTATGCCTCTCAATTCATTCTCTTTGTTTGGGGCCTTAATAAATATGCCAAAGGTCTGTGTGAAACTTCCTCTTACCTGAGGAATCGGGACGCAATATTATTTATAGTAATTCATTCTGGAAATCCCTCTGATTTAAGAAAATGTGACGAAAAACTAATTGGTCTAATTGTGCACAGTTTATGGAGTTCACTGATTTAAGTACATCTAATATTTAGAAAGAAAGATATTCTGTAGATCTTAAAGCACCTTAATTTTTCTCTTTCTTTCCTTCTTTTTATCCTTCTTTATAAAGAGGCACTTGCCCAGAAAGGAAAAGAAAAAGAAGACATCAAATGCAAAGCTCAAGTTAATTATTTAGCCAAGAAATCTCCACTTGGCATTTAAACAAAATGTTCAAAAACTCCTGCTAGGACTTCAAAATAAACCTCATGCTAGAACTTCGTCCTGCTAAGAAATACCACCGAAAGCTGCCACTTGACCCGGAATTCCTCTACAAGAAAAACTAACCGTCGCTACATGAGTGCTGTCCATAGAACGCCAGGGTGTCAACAGCATTTGCAGGGGCCCCGCCTGGCCTGGCCGCTCGCCCCAGCATGATAAATCACCGGCAGATCCTTACCTTCCTACGTTTGATCTCTGCTCAGCAAGATGTGGTTTTGATGTGAAGAACTCCAGATCTCTTAGGTCAGAGACAAATAGCGGTGTCGCTGACCTGCCAAGTGCTAAGTCTCTATTAGCCTGAGTGAAAAGTCGTAAGCTGCTGACACCTCCCTGGCCGCTGAGGTTCCCAGCCCTGCGAGGCTGCCCCGGCCTTGCTTCACAGAAAGGCTTGCAGCAGGGACAACAAACCTTTCCCTGCTTCCGTTACTCACAAGTATTCAAACAAGGTTTCCTAAGACTTCAAAGAGGAAGCCTCGGGGGAGTCGCTGGGCTGAGTTCTGGTACTGTAAGACGAGCAAATATAAAACATTTCATTCTGATTTCCAGTGGGTCTTTTGACACGGCTCATCGCTCATGTGTGGGAGCAGAATCCTCCACAGAGATTTACACGCACCACGCTTTAGCTGTTATTAGTACATGGGAACCTGGTGTGGTTTTGTAGTTGTTTTGCTTTGCTCTGCTTTGCTTTGGAGGGTACTGGTGATTGAACGTAAGGAGCCCTGAACCACAGCCCTACGCCCTGTGGTTATTTGGTGTCCATGAAGGTCTTCTTAGGTTGTCCAAAATGGCCTCAGATTTGCAATCATCCTGCTTCAGCCTCTTGAGAAGCTGGGATTACAGATGTTTGTCCCTGAACCCTGAAGTGAAAATATTTTTAGCAAAATTGTCTTTGGCTCAAATTTGGGGTGCCAGATGGTTACAAGCAGAGGCATGAGCAAAGACTCCCCAGCTGGAAGGGAGGAAAGAATCAATTCTAAAGAATGGGATACAGAAATCTTAACAGCTTTTCTAATCTAATCTTCCTTATTTTTTTTATTTTTTTAAAGAAAGTGCAAAATTGTACTAAAACAGAAAAATTACAGATGATACAGAATTTCACAAAATTAAAAAAATAATCTACTGGTACCACAAAAAAAAAAATCTGGATTTTAAAGTATTCATTGGATCCCATGGTGTTGTCTTCAAAGTAGTTCTTCAGATTATCACATATATGCATGGAAAATTGGAAGAAGTAAGAAATTAAGAAGAGAAAAAGGACAAAGAGTTGAAAAACGAAGACAAAACAAATTAAGCATTAATTGTTCCTTTCTAGAGATCAGCCGACATCCGCGGTACAGCTGTCCAAGCCGACCTGCTTGCACGCAGAGGCGGATCTCTTTCCCTCACTCGCTGATTTTTGTAAGCTCAGAGGCCAAACCATTTGCGTCTCCCTCCCTCATTTCATGCATAGCAAAGCTACCCCCAAGGCATTTCAGTGACTTTCCCAGTGTCGCAGAGCAGCTCTGCACAGTCAGGGCTCAAGCCACTGTACTCACCCATTTACTCAGTAAGCACTCGCTCGAGTCTGCGAGACAAGCACTCACGGGGCAGAGGCTGGCCCCCAAGGCTCGTCTGCCAGCGCCTCGCCATGCCTGGACCCCACTCTACTGGGCACCCAGGGGCTCCTCCGGAAGAAGGGCACGCCGGCAGGGCGGAGAGGGCACTGCGCACTCTGAGGTGTATGCACTTGCTTTCCAGGGAGGACAGAGAAGGAAGGCACTTGTCGGCCTTCACCGTGAATTCACCCTCTAGCCCTGCCATTTTGTCTACTACAAAATCAGAAGATTTTCCTTCGAAGTCTGCATTTATTTATTCATTTATAAAACATGACAAGAGTGGGCTGTGTAATACATCAAAATATCTACAATACGGCCTCTTGAAAGAAAGAAAGAAAGATCCACCACCAAATAATGACCCCCAGGAAAATTCAAATCCAAGAAGAAAACTAGACTGAAGTGTAACAGTAACTTAGGCCTTGGTGCCATAAAACCCGCACACTACCTAATGATAATAAAAATAAATATGTGAAATAAGCCTCTAAGATTACATTTGAAGGACTGCAAGAGACTGGGGTGGGTGGAAGTTACCATGAAAATGCGGCCACCTACACCGGAAATGACCACGCAAAGTGGCATGCGACTGTAGCCGGCCGCACTGCGGAGGGCTCAGGAAAGCAAGGCCTCCGCTATCCTCTTAGCAGCTGGCGATCCTGCGCTCCTCCCTGTCACGCTGCTCAGGAGTAGAGATGCGAAGAGGACCCGGGTTCCCTTCTGCAACTCTAAGCGAGCCTGCAAGTGCTTGCTAAAAGCACCGGGGCATTTGTTGTTGTTTGGTTGGTTTAGGGGGTGTTTTTTTGTTTGTTTTGCAATTGCGAGTGCACGCATGCGCGCTCTAAGTGCTGGGCGTAACTCTCCTTCCTTTGCACGAAAGCTTCCAGAAGGCGCCATTCTGTGCACTGCTCCTCTAAGCCTTCCCTGTCGCTCTGCTGGGATTCCTCGTAACGACACCAGGATGTGGATGGGCCTCATTCATCTCCCTGCTGTTTACAAGACAGGATTTATACCCAGTGGGCTGGACGCAGTCACCACACCACTGGAGGCTGAAGCTACCGCCCAGGCTTCCTTTCATCTGAGAAATTTCCACTCAGTCCAAACACCTATCAGCATGGGGAGACTCGGAAGAGCAATTACAGCCAACACGTGTAGCCTTTTAAGACTACACCAATAAATACCCATTTGGGGAGGTCAATTTAATGCAGCCCAGGCTGTTATCTGGAATAGTATGTCACCAATTCAACCCAGTGAGTAATCACTCAGTCCTCAGCAGGCCCCCAGAAGGCAGGGGCGGTTGTTCCAGGTTCACTGCTTATGCTCTCCCGCAGGAGCATGCAGGCCAACAGCTGAAGAGCAGACCTCAGAGGTTCCCAGGCCTTGCTCACGGTGCCAGGAGGACAGGTCAAGGAGCCCAAGCAGGGGAGGGGAGTCATCAAAGCCATCAAAGGAGGGCCACTGGGAACGCGAGAGAGGAGCACCATGGGCCGGAATGCAGAAGGAGACAGATGGGGGAAGCCCAGAAGAGAGGCGAACTCTCCCAAGAAGACGCCAGGGAGATCGCAGGACGGCAGGGTCTGACTTAAGAGAACACAGCCAGCCATGCACACAGCAACCTTTATCCAGCTGCGTCCTGCTCCTAGCACAGATTACATTTGAAAAGCTGGAGCCATCTGTAGAAAACTGGACGCCTCTCGAGCCCGTGTGTTCAGGGAAATAAATTGGACGCACACGCATAGGTGTCCTGCGGCTTCTTACCCGAGAAGCCGAAACGTCAGTAAGGAGCATGAGGAGCGCTGAATGACAGCAGGCAGGGAGAGGGATCCAGGTGAGAAGACAACCAAGAGGGGCCGAGGAGAGGGGAGGGGATTCGAGTGTGCTGTGCTCCCATGCAACTCCGCACGAGGGAGGGAGCACCCTCGCTGCACACGTGTGCTGACGGACAAAAAGTAACTTCAGAAATTTTAAAAAGTGCGGCTGCTGCGTGAATCCCTCTCTTCTGTGTTCCCGCGGAGGTTGCGTGTGATCAAGGGGTCTCCTAGTCCAGGCCCGGCGAGAGGTAAATGTCCATGACACACAACGCCCAAACCACCTCTTCCTGGCGAACACCTCTCTGCACACCTCTCTCACACAAGCTGTAGGCAGCCGGCGCAAGGTGGCTAAAGATGAAATGCGGGTTCTAACCCAACACCCTCAAGCCTTCTCACTCCCCAATGAATCCCAATAACCATAACAAAGAAAATCATCGCTTTCTAAAGAAAAAACCAACAAGTGGACAGGTGTTACTAGGAGCGGCGTGTGATGACCCAGCTGGCAGGAGTCAAACCGCAGCTCTTTACCAAAGCCTCAAGTCACACCTAGCCAGGTGATTCAGACCTAAAGCACCAAATTGTCCTCACCCACCGCCCCACCATCGATCTTAGGGCTCCGAGTGTTGGGAACAGTAGCTACAGACAAGGCTAAGTAAGGAAGTTTGGGACTTGTGCTCAAGTCGGTGGTGTGCCATATCTCACTGAAACAGAGCTCGTGGTGCCGGTTTTATTGCCTCTGGTGGCTTTGTGCCTGGTCCTGTCATGAGCTGAGAAAGACGACCAAGTCCCAGAATTACTGCCCACTACCTTTCCTGGTCTGCACAATTTACTAAACTTGAATGTGCTTCACTGCTTTGCTTGTAAAAGATAGATACTATGACAACAGCCTCATAATAGGGGCGTTGCCACGCAATGAAATGTCCCCCACGTGAGAAGCACTTTCAGTACTGTGTGATGGAAGCTGTACCAATGAGTAGCTACCTCTAGCAATAAGGCATAGCAGGTAGTTACTCAACATTTCTGAAGGATCTACATGATAGACACGGAGCTAAGTGCTCCAGAAACACCAAGACCAGGGTGGAAGACACTACAGCCCAGGTGAAGTTACTCTACAGGACAGAGCCTGCACGCCTGGAAGGGCAAACAGGTAGCACAGCTTCTCAGAGCGCACAAGTTCATTGCCAGAAATAAAAGATGTGGAGTCGGCTTGCTTAGGGATTTTAGACACAGCCCACCCACACCGAGGAGGCTGGATTCAGCGCTAAGGTTGGAGGATGTCACTTTCCCAGGACGGGATCTTCGGAACGAGGGGGACACACGCATGAAGCTAGTCACTAAGAGGCGCAGGCACAGAGGTAGCACACAGCGTGAGGCCTGGACTTCAGCACACGAGCAAAAGCATCAGCACAGTGTGACACGTGGTGGCACTGTTTTCAGTCCTAAGCCAAGCTCAACTTTAAATTCTCTATATTAACAGGACACTACACAGCCTTTAGTCATTCAAGAAAAAGTCCTCTCTGCTGCAAACTCTTTGTCAGCATGGCGGCAGTAGATGTTCCTTCCATAGCTAAAAATAAAGAGGAAATGGCTGACTTTATCTGTCTGCTTTTGGCCTTTCCTACAGGGCGATGTGCAAGAGAAGGGGCAGGGAGAGCCTCGAGCAGCGGCCAGCACCCGTGGGCTCACACTTAAGTGACATAGCAAGATAGGGGAGTCGAATCATGACATTGTTAGGGTTTATGTCTAGCTGTCCCCCCAAAGCCTCATGCAATCATGGGGCAGGGACTTCTAGAGTTTGAGACTTGACTCATGATCCCTGGGATTATGTTTTAGTACTGATGGGATTATGGGTCTGAGTATTGCTGGGATTATAGGTGTAGCCTAAGGTGGATCGGTTGAGGCAGAGAGCCTGAATGTAATACAGAGAGAGACAGAGACAGACTCGCGCTGTGGCTCTCTGCTCCCCTGGTTGCTCCGTTGCCTCTGTCACCATTGTTGCTGTTCTACCACCACAAACTGCTGGGCTCCGCGTCGTACCTCTCTGCCTTGGATCCAGCCGAGTACGGACTGAAACCTCCCGTAACTGTGAGCTAAATAAACCTTTCTTTCCTTCATTTTGAGTGTCAGATATTTGTCCCAGCAATGAGCAACTAACAAGTAACTAAGACAGACATAAATAGTGACAATAGACGTATTACACCAGAGTTTTATACAGTGATCCTTTCCAGATAGTCATTTCGGACGTGCCCTGCTGCTTTAGTTTAGGGAGGCCACCTCACACACTGAAATCACCCATCAAGGTAGAGCTGGTTGCTTAAGATTTCCCACTGTGCAGAAGATACAGACCTTGGTCCTACCACTCTTATTCCATGATGGTACCAGACACAAACAACATTTTTTAAAAAATTCCTTCTACATCAAGACCATTTACTTCTCCAAACGTTAAGACAGAGAAGCATTTTGATAACAAACTTTCAAAACAGCATAAAGAGAATACCCAGAAAGCTGGAAATTAGAATACCTTTCTTAAATGAGAAACAAAGCTCCTCCCCATTTTGCCTCTGAACTGTACGATTAAGGCAAAAATAAAAAAGAAGCAGAAGAAAAAATAACAGAAGAAAATGTTTGAAGTGTAGGAAAAGTTACCCTGCAAGACAATATATATTTCAAGAACACATCAATGAACCCATATGCAGAGAAGAAGAAAGCCAAATGGTGAAGAAATACGTAGAAAGATGCTTAAGCGCACAAGAAAGCAAAGAAGACAAACTCGAACAGCAACAAGGAACGGTTTCATGCTTGGCAGACAGCAAAGCTTAGCAAGGAGGTCTGAAAACACTGAGTAGAGGGTGCATGAAGCAGTCAGAGAGCTGCGATGTGGTGGAAGCGGCTGACTTCAACCATAATCGTGTTGAACAGCAACTTAGAGCTCACTAACGAAGCTGTAGCTGTGCGCACCACGCGGGCGAGCTCTTGCAAGTACACCTTCTAGAAGCTCTCTCTCCAGGGACATAGAAGACAAATTCGAGAATGCTCCCAGCGCCAGCAGGTCAATAGCAAGTTAATCGGAGCACCTTGAATGTCAAATGTACAATGAATTAAAAACTGGGATATAGCCGGGCGTGGTGGCTCACGCCTGTAATCCCAGCACTCGGGAGGCTGAGGCAGGAGGATTGGTGCGAGTTCGAGACCAGCCTGGGCCACAAAAGTGAGCTCAAGGCTAGCCTGAACTGCATAGCGAGACCCTGTCTCAAAAAGACAAAAAAAAAAAAAAAAAAAAAAAAAAAAAAAAAAAAAAAACCAACAAAAAAAACTGGGATACAGTCAAAGAAAGGAGTTATGCCCGATGACAATAAATGAACCGTGGTGACACTCAGCAACATGCCCACACTCTGCGAATATGCTAAGAAAAACACAGTCCTCACGTGTATGCCTGGTGCCACTGCTAAGCATATAAGCACGCAACCCAGAAGCACCACGTGGCCCACGGATACCTTCCCACCTACTCGGAAGACAGACCTCAAGAAAGAAGGGCAAGAAGGAAGAGGAGGCCATGTGAGGGGCCCATGCAGAGGGTTTCCTGGGATGCTCTCAGACCAGAGAAGCAAATACAGATGGCCCTGGACTGGTGCCGGCTTGACTAACGACTTCTCAACTCCACGATGGCAGGAAAGCAGTAGGTACTGGGCAGAAAGGACCTTTCCAATTGTGATCCTTTGCCACGCCAGTGACACATGAGACCATTCTCTCGGGCCACACCAGGAAGATCAGAGAGTGGGTGCACAGGAGGCTCAGTGGTCCAGGTCCCTCAGGATGCCACACTGCTAGCAACCAAGCCAGGAGAAGGGGAAGTTGGATGTTTTAAATGAAACTACAAGTGAAAATTGCTTCTGCTGATGATGGGGTAGGCCCAGCTGCACTGTACAAACTCGGCGCCATCTCACTGGCCTGTCGTGTGGCTGTCTGTCCATGTTGGCATGACTTCAGTAGCTTGTTGCCCAACAAGTGCACCTAACAACATAGCACAGTGTTCTCCCGCTCCTCTGAAACCTCTCCTTATCACCTGCATCCCGCAGGGCTCCCACTGCACACACCAGAAGCATCTGGAATGGTCAGCTACCTGCAGTGGGCCCTCACCCCCAGCCCACCTGAGATGGCTTCACTGTCTCCCAAGCTGGGAACACGTCTACACACCTTTTTGTGCTAGAAAGGATCTACACTGCCTTGTGCCTTGATGAACAATAAGTTAACAGGCCAATGAGGAGGCCTGAGTAAGTAAGAGCAGCTCAGTTTGCAGCTAAAACACGAGAGCGGGCCCTAAGATTATACAAGTAGATAGCACTCCCTGGGAAAACCACATGAGATTGTTGTGTTAGATATCAGGCTTAAAAGTACGTGCAGAACTTGCCTGGATCCTGGCGCAGGTGAGTTTCATGTGATTCTTGGTCCTTTCCCCAGAAAGGATTTCTTGAGCAAGTCCTGCTTTCATACATATAAAAATAAGATTGGAAGTGGTCCCCTGCATGCTTACACAGGCATCTCTTGATGTCAGCTTCCCGGTCAAAGCCTGTTTCTCCTCGCCTGAACGCTCTTGTCATTACGTCCTGCCTGTAGACTGCTGTAATGTTGGGGCGTGGGGGGGGGGAGGATCCGGGCAAAAGGGAAATGCCTTTTTTCTGCCTACTAGTGCCATGGATAAATTCATGCTATTTTGCCAGATGTATAGGAAGAGCCGCACAATGTATGTCAATTTCTGACTCCATCTAATCTTTAGGAAATCCCCACAACAGGCATGGAGAAAAAGACTTTCAATCATGAAACTTCAATCAGTGTACCTGAATGACTGGAATAAAAGTTATGAGAAAATATATTAAAATACAATCTTCTAATTATTTTTAAAAACTGCTATCTTTCTACAATAAAGATTGAAAAGGATTTCTGTATGGTATCCTAAATTTTCATACATGAGAAACAGGAGTTTACAGTGTCACCTGGACAATAGGCATTATCTTTCCCAGGATGTAGGGATAAAGAACAAACTTCAAAAGTCAGTACTGGAAAGGAAAGGAGAGGAAAAAAAGAGAGGAGGAGAGGAGAGGGGAGGAGAGGAGAAGAGAGGAGAGGAGAGGAGAGGAAGGGAGAGGAGGGGAGGGGAGAGGAGGGGAGAGTGGGGGAAAATGGAAGAGAAGAAAGCTGATAAGTACATGTGGAGGTAATGGAGCTACACTAGCGGAAGTAGAAGGCTTCCTTCAGAATAAGATGAGAAGTTCCACTGCCGATGTTCTAATTTGTAATCACATGGTGCAGAGGTCAGTGAACCCCATGCTAGCCCCAGCTGAGGGCTGAAGCCCAGCACAGGAAGGCAGAGAGCTGTGGCCACCCAATTACTATTCCAACTGGGATTTTCAAAGGCTGGAAGTGTTTTCAAATCTTGTGACACAACAGAGACTTGAGTAAATAAGCTGCGGAGGCCGAAAATTTTGATGGAAAAGAATTCAAACAACTTGATCTTAAAGTAAGGCAATCAAGGCGTAGAAAGAAATGCTAGAGATAAAAAAAAATTCCCAATTGGAAAAAATCTCATCAATTTAAAAAGACAATGGGACAGGGCTCAAAAATATGTCTGAAAAGGCCATTACAAATTAACCCGGGGACACTGTGGCACTCAACTCTACGCGCGTTAGATTTGTTGTTTGAGGGAAATGGCTTTGAAATGACCTGTCACAGCAGATAAAGAAATTAAGGACCTGGTGCTTTTGCAATGGGCCCTAAATTCCACATGTCACTGGGGCATCAGGACCAGCGAAAGCTCCTTCAGTTTTATGTGACATAAACTCCGATGGCTCCCCCTGTGAGAAGACCCTGCCTTTTCAACATGCCCTGGACCACTGCCACACTTCCAATGTATATGCCAACGATTTGGCAACAGCTTGGTCCAAATGGGTAACTCAGGCTCAAGTTCTGTCAGCCGGGAACAGGCGGTGGGCGGTAATGCTGCATTTTGGCACAAGCATCAGGTGTCTAAAATACTCACTGGAAAACTGTTTGATTTGATGGTGTTTTAGTAAAGATAAGACTTTGGAGAAGAAATATCCAGGGAGCTGCAGTCACTGAAAATGTATTTTAGAAACATGAAGAGATTCTGTAGCTACCCAGGACACTAAACTCATGAGCAATCAGAATAGCCAACAACAGCTCATTTTATAAAACTTTATGAGCACAGAATTCTGATCTTTCTTAAAGTGGGCCTCCATCAATTTGGAAATAGAGATGCTATTAATTTTAATAATGGCCCAAATGTGATCATCACTTCCCGAAGTGCAGTGGAATAGGCGCTGGGGGACTGCCACCAAATGCCACTTTCTGGTCCAGATAATAAGCCCACTGGGCAGGTCCTAGTGCTGCAGTGTTGACACACACCTAGGAATTGGAACTCCAAACTCCCCAAGGGAGGATGCCCTGAGTCGTTCCTGTCCTCTGCATTCCCAGACCTGACATTACAGATCAAATGTTAGCTCTCCACACAGCTAAGGACATGTTTGTCATCAGAATTTGTTTCTTTTTGTCTTTTTTGCTTTGGCTTGTTTTGAGACAGGGTCTCCCTCTGTAACTCACGCTGGCCTGGAACCCATGGCAAGCCTCCTGCCTCAGCCTCCCAAGGGCTGGGATTACAGGTGCATGTCACTGCATCGGGCCTGAATAGAATTTGGCCAAAGAACCCTGGGGTTGGCTTGTAAACTTTATACACACACACACACACACACACACACACACACACAGAGTTTCTGCTACAACCACACAGCTCTACTCTTGCAGTTCCAGGCCAGCCTCCTACAATCTGCAAATGCATGGCTGTGGCAAGGTAACAGTAAAATGTGATTTTCAAGTCTAGGAAGACAGCTTCCTCACGAGCCAGAGCCACAGGCCAGGAGCCACTCAGGGAGACGGTGACTCCTATTCCACGGAGCAGAGCACCTGAGATGGTGCCCTGGAGGAACTGCCTGAGCCGCGCCTGTGGGAGAATCCGCTTAGCTTCCCCGTGCAAAGAGGATGAGCAGACCTCAGAAGGGGGCAAGGCAGCAACAAGGATTCTCTAAACACCTGAGCTGCTCTATCCCGTGCAGCTTGAGTAACAATTTATGATCAGAATGGTTATGAGAAAAGGCCTGGAATGAGACTTTTCCAATGAGACACACACTTTTTAAAATAAAATTTTTCTGGGATAAACAAGACTCTTGCCTCCCTCTCCCCAAGCGGGGGTGAACTCACGAAAATTCATAATAGTAATCTAGCCAGGCGTGGTGACTCACGCCTGTAATCCCAGCACTTGGGAGGCTGAGGCAGGAGGATTGGTGCGAGTTCGAGACCAGCCTGGACTACAAAAGTGAGCTCAAGGCCAGCCTGAACTGCATATCGAGACCTTGCCTCAAAAAAAAGATAGTAATTTACACTTGAGATACAAAAAGCTACACATTGCGTGTCAGAAACCACTCTTTCTTCCCTAAGACAATCTTCAAAAAAAAAATTCTTAACAAGAAACAAATTTTAGACATGAAGTCTAGGTCACTGTATCAGAGAAACCAATAAGCATAATCTAAACGGTTCATGGTTTCACCATAATCCGAATCACCAATGGCATGGCTGCTACTGATTTCTAAACTACACAGTGGAACTTCAGCACAGTCAGGGTGTCTTCAACACCAGCGAAATTGCCTACAAGTGGCACCAAGCCCTGTCAGTGAGCCTGCGGATGGACCTTCGCGTGCCTATGGAACCATAATGGGCAAAGGCTACAAGTCTGGGTTCTTGTCATTTCCCCCTGTTCACTTTAGAAATTCACTGAGAAATTATTTTAAAATAAGAATAAAGGCAGTGAAAAAAATACAGAAAGACCCAAGACCACAACTGGAAAGAATTGTAGGTACATGCTGCTTGGAATCTAATCAATGCTTGGTAAGTAGGGACTTTATGATGACCCCAAGAATCATGTGGAAAAATATGGAAATACCCCTCAAAAAGTTGTATTTCTTAAAAAGGTCAAAAGTGATTAATTAATGCCATGTTTGTCTTACAGTATCATTGTCTGATGCAAATAAGGGGTTGTTTTTTATGATTTTCAGTGAACCCCAAAGCAAAATAACTCTTTACCCGTGACCCTTTAAAATTTCCTAATGGACATGGCTCTAGAGAGCCCTGCCTGCCCTACCTTGTTCGTGATTCTGAGTGAAACTGTTAATACATTTTCCCCTCAGCTCTGATCATATGTGAACTTAAAAAAAAAAAAAAGAAAAAAAAAACCGTTAACCTTATTTTCCTCTTTTAAAAAGCCATTATCCATTCACTTGGGGTACCAAAAGAACAGCCACCGCTTTTCTTTTACACACACACACACACTGCTTGTCTCTCAGGCTTATCTTTGGAAATTTAGAATTCTCACTAAAAACCCCTGAGGGAAACAGGCTGGAAAATGTCCACCAATACCCAGTTTTACAAGTTTTGTGGAAGGAGCTCCCCTTCAGTGTTACTCAGTATTTACGAGGGTTGTTTGTCAGGGCAAAAATAAGGAGCCTCCTCCCCACAAATTAAAGAATCTGGTTACTATCCATTATTTCATTTCTGAGTGTTTTCCTTTGTAATAAGTGGGAAAGTGGATACTGCACATGTCTTCCCAGGGCTAAAAGACTCCACATTAAAGGCTCCAATTAGCTATAAATCAGTTGTCTTTCCTACTGGGGGAGAACAAGAGCGAAAAGAGAGGGGTTAGTTAAGAGAACAGAGCCAGAAGGGTTTCCAGATTAAATTCTGGAGAGAGAGGGGGGAAAATGATAAGCACTACATACCTAAAATGATTTAGGAAGGCTGTGGGGAAAATACCGTCAGAAGTTAAGACTAACACAAACTCTGCCAAATCTGAGTGCGGGCCGGATCCTTTCTGCGCTGAAATCTTGCATCCTAAGATCTCCGAAGGGCAGCTGCTGAAGTTAGAGGCCCTCATAAAACACAACCTTATTCTGCGTGCTTTCCGCTCCCTCCTCAACCCGGAGCGGTGCCACGCACTGGCACTATTGTTATCCAAACAATGCCTGAAGGGCCATAACCATTAACGACTTCTCATTAAAGCGCTTTCAAATATTCGTCACACCGTGTAAAACCCCCAAGAGGTGCTTTAAATCCTCCTAAATCGACATGCAAAGAAAAGAGTCACCCTGATTGCACCCTAAAACTCAAGGCATCTAGTATTCTGATTTTCTTGCGTTTCCCTTTTAACCTTTAAGCCAGAACCAACTTACTTCCCTACAAAATTTGGGCCATCTCGTAACAAGTACGACGGAACGCACCTTTAGCCATACACTGGGGGCATTTATTTGCGTGAAGTGGTAGAAACTTGCAGGTGGAATGGAAAATCAAACGAGAATTGTAAAACCAACGCCAAAAAATGACTTTAATTCCCGCCTTTCTCTCCAATGCGGTCTCGATGGCACCCCGGAATAGAACGGATACTTTTCTAGTGTTCCAGGGGAGGAAGTGAACTCCGTTTGCCAAGGTAGTAGATGTATGTTCTTCTAAAAAGCGGTATAATGAGAAAACAACAGCTACAACAAAGGAAAACTCTGCTCGCGACAATAGGGTGTAGGAGTTCGTTGCGGAAAAGCGGTGTCCCGGGCGCGCGCGGCCAGCCCGCCGGCGCACCTCCGCGGGCCCGCAGGTCGGGCTCCGTGCGGCCACCCGGAGCGACGCGGGCTCCGCCGCCGCCTACCTTGGTGTACTTGATCTCCAGGTCGGGCGTGGGCGCCGGCAGGAGGTGCAGCGCCGCCACCAGCGCCGCGGGGTCCGCGGCGCGCACGCCGGGCGCGGCGATGTCGCTGGAGGTCATGGCGCGGCGAGGCGCGGGCTAACGCGCTCTTTATAGGCAGGTGCGGCCGCGCCCCCGGAGCGGCGGGCGGAGGGGACCCGGGACCGGGGGGCGGGGGCGGGGGCGGCCGGACCGGGGCGGGGCCTCTGCGGCTCCCGCGGGTCCCGCCCGGCCCACGGTCACGGTCCCGGGGCGCAGCGCCAAGGTCACCAGGGGCCCGGCCTGTGGGTTCCGGGTCCGTCCACGCTCGCGACCCGGCCCGCGCTCCCGCTGCTGCTGCCGCTGCTCCGGGCCCACGGTCCCGAGCTGCCCACGGCCGCGGGCCGCCCACGAGCCCGACTGGTGCGCTCCGACCCGACGCGCTGCCTGGCCCTCGACGGCGGCGCTGTCCCGCGCATCCGCCCCGCGCCGGCGCGAGCTCCCTAGCGGACTGTCACCCCGTGCAGCCGGGAGACCCACAGTCCCCTCGAGGGCCGCGGGCCGTGGACCGAGGACTGCGCGAAGCTTGCAGTGCCTCAGGGGCTCCGCGCCCGCTGCTGCCCCCTGCCGGTCCGCTGGGCGCGGGCTTGGCCGTCCACTGCAGCCACCAGTTCCCCTCGTCCCCTCCGCACCCAGCCTCGCGGGTCACTTCCCAGCCCGACTGCTGCGCTGCCCCTCGGGGGGCAAGAGGTCCTCGCACCCTAGCGGGCCGCCTTCGGCTTCGCGGGTGCCTGCGCAAACCGAGGGTCCACTGAGCCCCCCTCGGAGTGAGCTTTGGGGGTCCCTGACCTAAGTCAAAGGAGACCCGATGTGCCCGGAGTGCGTCTGGCAGAGCCTTGGAAAGAGCCGCGGGTGTCCCTGACCTGCGTTCGCGCGCCTGTGCACACCCCGGAGCCGGGCCCCTGCGAGCTCAGCATCCTCTCGCGAACGTTTCCTTTATGCGCTTTCGGGGGAGCTGAAGCCGCCCAAGGCTCAGCACTTAGAGGCTAAGAAAGAGTGGACATCGGCGGGAACCGGCTGGCGCGCAGCCCCCAAAAGTAGCTGCTCAAAGCAGCGGGAGTGTCGGAGGGTCCATGGCCCTTAGGTTAAGCGACTTAAGGTTTGCACTTCACGGGGGATTTCGTTGGCCAGAGCTGAGGCCTTAACTATGGTGTATGTTTGGGAGTTGCATTTGTATCAGAGAAGAGCTCAGAAGGCAAGAAGTGGGAGGGCTGGGTTTGCGAGGACAGAGGCCAGGCAGGAGGAGCCCTACTTGGCAGAGTCTGCAAGGCGCCCGACCTCCGCCGCTGGCTGCAGCGCAGATTGTTGGAGCTCGCCGGAGCTCGCGGCAGCCTGAAGGCTGGGCTCTGCCTTGCAGGTTGTGAGCTCCTGGTGCTGCGTGCAGGGACCATCCCAGAGGGATGCGAGGTCCGCAGGAAGAGGCTGAGGCTGCGGGAAAGCTGACCTTTGAATGACGCCTGGAAGGGGAAGAGGCTCCTGGGAAAGGGAAGGGCACTCAGCGGAGGCTGGCTGCCTTTGGGGACAACGGAGGGGGCTGTGGGAGGGAGCCAGGCTGGCCCGCGGTCACCTCCTCCGGGCCCTGAGTGCGCCCATCCCGGACAGCCTCTAGGCTCCCTCAGGCAGGACCAGTGGCTCACGCTCTTCAACGCAGACACACTTGTTCCCCTCTTCTGCAGCTGACCCCAGCTCTGCCTCTGTGCTTGACACTCCCTCGGAAGCAGCAGGCCCCAGAGTGATTACTAGCATGTACTAGCGCAGAGATAAAGCAAATAGATTTTTTTCTGCTTGGTCAGGAAAAGGAGTTAGTTATCCCTTGATTTCTTCTCGCCAGCATCTCCAAAGACCTCCTCCAGTGACAGCTGGCTGGCCCTTTTGAGTGGCTCCCTCAGGACTCCCTTTGGGGCAGGGCCATCTACAGGCCCGTGTTTTCTCTTTCCCCTGTGCCTGCCTCAGTTCCTGAAACAGGCCGGAACCAGAAGTTGTGGCGCACACCTGCAACCCCAGCACTCTGGAAGATGAGGCAGGAGGGTCTTGTGAATTCAAGGCCAGCCAGAACTACACAGCCACACCCTGCCTCAAAGATAAATAAGGAAATGCATTACTCAGTAAGTGTTTGTTGGGTGACCTGAGCACAAAGCACAGCCTGCTGTGGCCTAAGCAGGGCGATTGCTCTAGCCTCACCGGAAGTGCCGTCAGCACTCCAGCCTGGCTCGACTTCATCTTTCGCCCTGTACTCTTCTGAGCAAGAATGTCTAAGGATCTTCTTCCAGCAGTGATCTGGTAGTCCTAACCCTGTCATCCGCCCTCCAGAACCGCAGCTGCATTTTGTGAGCTTTAATTGACTTGATAGAGGCAATGAACCAGAGCTGCAGCACTTTTTTGCCTGTCTGCTTGGTCCCTCCTGGCTGTCAGTCAGGACTCGGGTCCGACTCCCTGCATGGCAGTCTTCACACCTCTCTCCACCTTCCTGCTCTGTCCTCCGCATTCTTGTCCTCTTATCTCCTTTGATTCTTTTCATTTCCTCCGTCTTCTTCACAGTCTCGAAGGAGCCAGCCTCTGCCAGCAGCAGCTTCACCGCCCTGACACTGGGCGCCTGACTCTTCCCCAGCTCTGTTGGGAAACATTTTCCCCACCCTTCCAACATCTCGTTTCTTACCCTCCCTCACCTGTAATTACTTATCGTTTAGGATCCATCTTGTTTGAAACCTGTTCTAGGAAACCTAAGCTACAGCCCACTCTATTTCCTTGTGAAGACAATTTATTGGGCCTGGTGGAGCCAATATCCTGGAGTTGCAGAGGAGAAAAATAAATGCTTGCCTCGTACTTCCTGACCTAAATAGCAGAAGGCAGGGTTGGGACTGTAAAGCATCAGCTGCCATGAAGCTTGACTTCAGGGGATGGAAGTCAGGGAATGAAAGGGTTCCTGCAGTCCAGAGCCCTGCTTTGGAAATAAGCCAGGGGAAGAGAACTCAGCGCCCAGATCCCCCCCAAGAAAGACGTCCCTCAAGCGGTGCCTCAGCCTACAGAGACCGTCTCAGCCGCAGGTGGTCTGCGCGCATGCTGGCCCTCCTCTGTCCACCACTGGCCACAGTGACAGCACCTTTTCTAGCAGACACACTTGTAATTTACCTTTGAAAGATAAATCACACCTCACGGCACTTCCCTCTTCTGCGTTAATTGAATCAGTTCCTTAAACGTCTCACGTCTAATGATTTGGAAGAAGCACAGTATTGGAGACATTATTTAAAATGAGGGCCCGTAAGTTGTGTGCAGAGTGGTGTCAGGGCTTATTGCAGGTATAAGTGGCCCCTAATGATCTCATTCATCTCAAATGGGACATGTCTGGCCATTTTGTTTGAAGTGTTTCCTGACATTCTTAGAGGAATGCTTAATGGCAAGGCATAGGTATAGAGAAGTGGTATTTAATTTATTAACAAATGCTTATAAAAAGCTTTTACATATCTTTATCCAGAAATGCTTAATGAAGCATTTTGGAGTCATTATGTAAATGTCTATAAAATATAATCACTTATTTTTTATTTAATGTCAATATTAACTTTTTACTGGCAATCTAAATGCTCATTTAATTATCGTCTTCCTTCTAACATCCAGAAGAACAGGGGCTGAGATTATGGCATTTATGAGCCCTAAAAATTCCCTGGATATGAAGCCCTGCCTTGCTTAAGGCAGCCTGTGCCCACAGGTCCCAGCAGAGGGGGACTGGTGGCTGCAGGGCATAAGTCACTAGTTGGTTAGGACTCCGGAGATCTCAGACCTGACGTGCAACATAATTCTCTCCTGTGAAACCATATGCTCCCTGGGGTTCCCAGGAGACTCTTCTAAGAGGAGGAACTAGGTTTGCCTCTCTCATGGAGCCAGAGCAGCTGGGTCTGCGCTCACAGGCCCGAGCGCCGCCTCTGCACCACTAACAGACCAGGAAGAGGCAGGCTCTCTAGCGTCTGTGGAAAGGCACGAGCGCCCTCTGCAGCTGGCTGCGGGCATATGCCCCGCGGGCCGTCCAGACCCGGCCGCCAGGCTGCAAATGGGTTTCACCTGATGTGAGAAGCAATCTTCCCATCAAAATTGAAATTTTTTGAAGGAAATGGCAGACTCTGGCAAATCTGAGGATTCCTCGAGGTCGGATGGAGACTTCAACTAAGAGCTATTCAGATCTTAGGGAGAGAACAGCAGTGCTTCAGAGGCCAGCTCTCAGTGGGGGCCATGCTCCTCGCACCCTCGGCCAGCGCCCACCCTGGCATCACCGGGTCAACTTGGTTCCCAGATGGGGCCCAGCGCTCCCTTCGCATGGTGAGGGAGGGGGCTTACTACGAGAACGATTCCAGCATTTCTTTCTTTCCCACTGAGGGGCTCAATGTGTGACTTCACGCTTTTCTTTTTCACTGTCTAAGCTCCTCACCGCTCTCCAGAAGGTGCTACTGTTACTCCCCACGGCGGCGATCTCCTGCCCCTGCTCCCTAACCTTTGGCTCTTGGGCACCAGAAGTTCTCAAGACAATACTTGGGACCGGGAGTCAGGGCTGGCTGCCACTGCAAACCCAGGCAAAATTCGTAGCTTCGGCTGCTCTCTTGGATGGCTGAGGTGGGTCATTGACTCAGCTGGGTGAGTGCTGAAAGGCCGGCACCACCAGAGAAGCTTGTTTCTGGCTTCTCGGCCTCCCAGTCCACCCCGTGAGAGGCACAGGTACAAGTGGGCGGGCACAGGGCTGGATGTGGTGTCCTCTGTGGACATCAGCGCTGGCCAACAGGGTGAAGTTCCCTGGGCCTGCTCTAGGGGTACTGGGACCCTGGGTCTGCTGCTATTCAGCCTGGAACATTTCCTGCCTCTGCAGGTCAAGCGATTTCAGGCCACATTTGATGCACCGTGCAGCAGCACGGATTTGGGAAGAGCACAGGAAGAGCGTGTGGCCCATCTCCACCCTCAAGTCTACAGAGAGCAGAAGGATGTTAGCTGAGGGCACGCAAGGGCCCTGGGAGGCAGCAGGCGGGAGGCCGCTGCAGTGGGAGGGAAGGGAGAGAAGCCTCGGCTGTGCGCCTTTTCCTATGGCCGGTGCTTCAGGAGCCAAAGGTAAGACTCCCACGCTCACAGCAGCACATTGCCAAGGCCAACGTGAACGGCCCAGTGCCGTCCGCTGGTGAAGGGGTACGGATGATGTGGGTTTTCTCATCCAGTGGGGCACTGCTCAGCTCTAAAGAAAGATAAACCTGAGGCACGGCTAGGTGAAAAAATGCACCTTAGGACCGTGTTTTAAAGGGAAATAAGCCGGGCGTGGTGGCGCACGCCTGTAATTCCAGCACTCGGGAGCCTGAGGCAGGAGAATTGGTGCAAGTTCAAGACCAGCCTGGGCTACAAAAGTGAGCTCGAGGCCAGACTCAACTGCATAGTGAGACCCTGTCTCAAAAAGACAAAAAATAAATAAATAAATAAATAAAAATAAAGGGAAATAAACCAGATACATGTGTGTAGAGAGTGCGCTGTTTTTCTGGTGTGAGAGACCGTAAGGACAGGATGTGCACTAGAGCCCATAAAATCGGAAGAAAATGCTGAGAGGGGAAGGGGAGCTAGAGAGGGAAAAGGGGGACTGAGGGCAGGGGAAAGAAAGCAATGGCGAAAGAAGGGGCAAATGGAAAAGGAGCTTCTGTAAATAAGCAGGGGACAGGGTGGGGGAAGGGAAGGAGGGAGAAACAGACCAACCAGGAAGCTCTGCTGTGCACAGGCCTAGAGTCTGCGATGAAGGCGAGCATGATGGCTAGTTAAGTTGTGCCCACACGCCGAGCAGGAAAGAGAAAATGACGAACAAGAACTTTAATTTTAAAAATAGGACACGTTTTCTAAAACATAACACATCCAGCTCCTTGCCAGGACTCCCAGGGTCGCTAAGCATGGCCTGGCACTGTGGCTTCCACGCTCCGCTCTAAACTTCTGGCCTGGAAAACGTGGCCTCCACGCAGTCCCATTTTTTTAGTGCTCTTGCTTGACCATTTTTAATTTAATATTTGAAAAAAAACCACGTGAGGCCTCAAATGGATTGGCCTTCCTGCTAATGTATTTCACCTAAATTAACAGAGGCAATTCGCTAATTTATATTGGACTCTTGCACTTTCCAGTCCACATTTATCAATGCTTAAGCGCCCAAGCTGCTGTTGCCATTTAAATTTTTTATTATTACCCTTTAAATCTGAAGCAATGTCTCCTATCTAATTTGTCAGCCTCACATATTCAATTAGCAGATTCATTACAGGCTAGTGGACACAGAGGCAGGACTGGGGCAGCGGCGGCCCGCCAGGCTCAGGAACTCCAGCTGCCCCACCGTGAAGCAGAAAGTGATGGGAGAGACAGACAGCTGGAGCCAGGGAACCTTCCCCTCACCGGAGCTGCGGGGATTGGCTGCCACAAGGCAGGCAGCCTGTTGTGCAGAGAATGAGGGAAATCGGATTTGCAGAAGAAATGCCTCTGGCCAGGTGCAGTGGCGACACCTGCGATCCCAGCCCTGGGGAGGCTGAGGCAGGAAGGTCGCTGAGAGGTCAGACCAGCCCGAATTAGTTTGCGAGACGCTATCTCAAAAATTTAAGATAAATAAATAAATAAAAGGAAACATTTTTATCTTTCTGGTACAAAAACACGTTGGTCTAAATTGTCATTCTGAATTAGAGTTTTTCTAACTTGAGCTTCTCTTAGTGTTTAGCAAAATAAACTCAGTGACAATAGCTCAAATGAAACAAAAGCTTTATCTTACTAGGTCAGCGACATAGCTCAGCAGACTAAGTGCTTGCTTAGGTAAGCACAGGAGCCAGGGTTCGATCCCTGGCACCACATGCCACACCGGCCCTCCCCCTGGACACATTGAGCAGGTGATAGAGCCTGGGCATGGTGGCACACGTCTATAATCCCAGCACTAGGGAGGCAGAAATCAAAAGGATCACTACAAGTCCAAGCTGCATAGTGAGACCCTGCACACACACACACAAAGCTTTATCTTACTATAACATACTTTAGGGTCATCCCAAACTTGGCTAATTTGACAGCGTCACACATATGTCTAGGCTTTATTTATGAAACTAGATGTTCTTGTCTTTAGTTATATTGGAAGTCTAAATAATGCATAGATCTAAAAGAAATTTCCGCAACATTTTCAGTAATACTTTCCATAAATACCTGGATGTATTACTAAAATGATTTCTTCATAACCACAGAACTAAAAGTCCAGAAGTTTAATAACTGAAAATATAATACAAATTTATTTTAGAGCTCTGGATTATTTAGATTCCAACGTGACTTGTGTGGCCAGAGGGGCCTGGTACACATGCAGCCAGGCTCCTGCAGCAGGAAATACACAAGGGGTAGGTTACAGCAGGAGCACGTGGCCCCTCCGAGGTGAGGGGTCTCACGTGCCGCTGTCTGGACCCAGCAGCAGGCTGTGCGAGCCTGCACAACCGAGGGCCATGTCCACCACCAGGCCTCAGAAAGATGAACTTTTTTTTTCAGAAAAGACAAAAAATTAAATAGAAATGATACAGAATCTCACTAAACAAGATGATAGAAATTCAACAATGATTGTTATATGGTGTATTGTTATATTCCAACTAGTCATAGAGATTATCAGAAGCTTGCAAAAATTTTTAAAATTTTATTTATTTATTTATTTTTTCTTGTTTCAGAACCTTTGTTTTTATTCACTCATTTTTATGGCTGGCTCAGCCCGTCCCAAGGGCAGGGCTGACGCAGCATGTGGTGCTGGGGATCGAACTGCGGTCCCTGAAGCCGCCCAAGCTTTCCCAAACAGGCGCTTTAGACCACTGAGCCATCCCGCCAGGCCCAAGCTTGCAAAATTGATCAAAAAATAAATAAATAAATAAATAAAAGGAAAAAATGTAAGCACTGACTGCTCCTTTCTCTAGACCAGCAGATATCAGCAGTACAACGATTGAAAGCCTTGTGCTTACGCTTTTTCTCTCTTGTCTTGTGTTCTTCCCCTCACCCCAGCTGTTCTTGCGCCCTGAGCAGCGTCCTTCCCTCTCCCAGTACCCCTTGCACCTTTTGAATCTTGTTTACTCTTTCAGGTTCTTCCACCAGGGAGATGACACGACGTTTACACACGTGGGTCCGATTTATCTCACTTACGACTCCACTCTCCAGTTGCATCCGTTTACCTGTAGAAGCCTCAAGTTTTCTTTACAGCTACATCTTGGGATAGAAAAGAAATGTTTCTATACAATGGAACATTATTCAGCCCTTAGACTATGGCCTTTCCGGCCAGGCCCTGTGGAAAGAGCACGGCCTTCGAGGGCATTGGGCAGGGAGGTAAGGTGAGGCCAGGAGGGGCTGAGGCACCCCCCCCCCCCCCCCGCACTCAGCTCAGTTGCCCTGGATACTGCGAAAGCAGGAGGGCACTCCCGGGTTCCTGCACCCGCCCCCCTGCTGCTCCAGCACTTCTCGAAGCCTTCACAAATTACTGTGGTGCTCCCGGCAGTCAGACTTGTGGCTGAGGAGCACTTTTCAATACTGAGCAATGTAATGCTTTTTACGTAACATGCATTAAGCCTGATGCTGATTCTTTAAAGGGGCGCCTGGAGGGACGTCGAAGGCTACAACTCAGCGCTTGCCTGGAAAGTGTAAGGGCCTGAGTTCGATCTCAAGTACAAAAATAAAAGTACATAAATATTATTCTTATTAGCACAAAATTACATGAAAAACTTGATTAGAACTACAAAGTAATTGCTAATGAAATAAAGTAAAAAGTAATTTATCTTACGACCCAGGTGTGTCTTTCTTAACAGAACACCGCTGACACTTGGGGTGCTAAGTTACAGCTCACCTCGGTAAACACTGACGGCGTGACTCATTCAGATAGACAATATAACCACACCCTCATCATCTTGTTGTCATGGAGATGTATTTGCCAAAGTAGCACATGATAGTATATTCAACATGCTGAAAGTTTACTGTGCAACTTTAAGATATATACACGTGTGATGTTTGAATCTCTGTCGTTCTTTCCGTACGTTGCTGACAAGTTCTGTCAACATTGTTAAAGTTTCCTCTCTTTTGACATTTTGTCCGTGGACCTATTAAAATAATGGCAAGGACACTCCATCCGGAGGCCTAAGCCCCCGCTTCACACCTTCTCATGCGAACCCGCCAGAAACCCGCACGAGGCCAAGAGTGCCCAGCTCATGGAAAGCATTATTGCTAGCATGTGACCTACAACCAAATTTACCTTAAAGCTTACACTTTTTTTTTTTTTTTTTTTTTTGTCTTTTTGAGACAGGGTCTCACCATGCAGTCCTGGCTGGCCTTGAGCTCACTTTTGTAGCCTAGGCTGATCTCGAATTCGCACCAATCCTCCTGCCTCAGCCTCCCCAGTGCTGGGATTACAGGCATGCGCCACCACACCCGGCTAGTTTACACATTTTTTAACTGTAAAAGCAAAGTAGTTATCTATCCCTGTGGCAAGCCTTTTCTCCAAACTGGAATAAACAATCCAGGCCCAGTCGAGCTCATTAAGCTCCTGCCCTTGGAGCTGTAAGCATGGGGTCTGCTTTCAGGCAGCAGGGGCTCAGGGAGAACTCCATGTCCCTGGAGGTGCCCTGTGGGAAGGACCCGAAAGGAAGTGGTTCTGTCCACACAGGCATCTTCACTCTGGTACTCAGGGCCTTGCGCTTGCCTGGCAGTGCTTGCGCACATGGGCACCTGAATGGCTTTCAGCTGGGCCTGCGGGACGCGGAGCAGGGCAGGGTGGCAGGGCTAGGTTGGTGGCAGACGAAGATCCGAAGATCCAGGCAAGACGGGAAAGTTCAGAGAGGGTGTGACCTGGGAAAAGCAGGGAGAAAGCGTGCCTACAGAAAGAGCAAGAGACGCGGGCTCAGCAGGAGGGGAAGCCAAAGCCCTCTGCGCTCTAAGTCTCTCTCTGGCACTGGAAGGCCTTTTTCATTGTGGTGTCACCTGGGGCAGTGCTGGTGGACCCAAGAGAACACAACGTGCAAGCTGTTCCTATCCAGCACTGTAACAGGCCATGCATGGGTGGGGGATGGGGAGAGAAGAAGAGGGGGAAAGAGAGAGGGAGAGAGAGGGAAAAAGAGAGGGAGAGAAGGAGAGGGAGAAGAGGGAGAAAGAGAGGGAGAGGGAGAGAGAGGGAGGGAGAGAGAGAGGGAAAAAGAGAGGGAGAAAGAGAGGGAGAGGGAGAGAGAGGGAGAAAGAGAGGGAGAGAAAGAGAGGGAGGAGAGAGAGAGGGAGAGAGGGAAAAAGAGAGGGAGAGAAAGAGGGAGAAGAGGGAGAGGGAGGGAGGGAGAGAGAGAGGGAGAGAGAGAGAGAGAGAGGGAGACCCAAAAGTCTGTGTGGAACATAAGGACCCGTAGGCGTAGGGGAAATCCCTAGCGACCTAGGAGGTGATGGAGCCGAAGGCTGTGAGGTGCCAGTAGCTGCCTGCCAGTCTGCCACACACCCTGGTTAGCCCAGCAGCTTGCTCCCTACAGCCTAGGCATCCTCTTTCCTAGAGGCTGGCTTCTGGTCCTGAACACAAACTCTCCCATGACAGGGCTGATCCAGTGGCCTGTCACCATCTCAGTCGGGATGGTACCCTCCTCCATGATCCCACGACCTGGAGGGTGAAACCCAGACGCCTCCGCCTGATCAGGCTCTGGGTTAGGAGCTTCGTTGCCTAACCACGTGGGAGTAAAGAGAGGTCACATCTAGTTTTCAAATACAGCACATCCCTGGCTGGTCCCAGGCTGCAGGCCCAGTCTCCCAAGAATGCCCGAGTTGCTTAGCAAAGGCTGTTCCTTCCCGGGAGCATCTTCTGCTCAGGCAGTTTCGGAGAGAATGGGGAGCCAGCACCTTTCCTGATGGGTCCTGAGAGACAGCAGGGCGACAGTGCAAGGGACCAGGACCAGAAGAGGCGCCGCAAGGACGGGCGTGTGTGGTGAGGCTGTGCACCTCGCTGCAACGCCGGGAGTCCACCCTCGGCTCCTGAAGTTGGGGCGCTGCCTGGGGGGTGGGCTGCTCCCCCCTTCCTTCTGCCCTGTGAGGCCATGTGAGCAGCGACTCTCGGCCCAGAGCAGGCCGAGGAAGGCGCCAAGCGAGGGCACACTGGCGTCGGTGGCGTGTGCACGCAGGGGCAGCTGAGCGTCCACAGGGCTGCCCGTGGCCGGACGCAGAGCCCGGCAGCTTCGCCCTCCGCCTCCCCGCCACCCCTACTCTCTGTCCCTTGCTGAATCCTATCCTGCCTGCCCCAGCAGTCCCGGCTCGCAGCCCCTTCGACCCGAATCCAGAGGAACAGCCCTGCCTTCCTCTGCCGCCGGTCTCGCTGAACGCAGCTGCCAGCGAGGCCGGCCAGGCAGAGGCGCAGCCCAGCTCCCGCCGTGGCTGTATCTTTGGTGAAACGGTAAGGTGGTCCAGGTTCACTAGAAAAGCGCTGGTGGCGGGAAATCAAGGCCGTCGGCCCACGGCGAGCTTACTGTAGGGGAGTCGTTAGGGCAGCAAGCGCGGCGTGTCTGCATCAGGCTGCGTCCTTAGGGTACGTGGGACTGTGTATTCAGGACAGCACTGTGCTGGGCACCGGCAGCTCGGGAGCGCGCGAGGTGCTCTCCACGTAGAGCAAGGGCTGGCGTTTCCTTCCGAGCTGCCCACGATCTGGGGAGGAAAAATCTCAGACGGGTGTGTGTCAGATGGAGAGGCGCGGAACAGGCGGAGAGGCCTGGGGAAGCGCAGAGCCAGCCGCCCGGGGCGGGGCGGCTCCGCAGAGATGCTGCCCCGGAGCTAGGCCTTGTACCCCAAGAACGTTCTCACCAGAGTTAACAGGGAGGAGGGAAGCCCCTCCCGGCTGGAGGAGCTGTGTGGGGGAAGGGCGAGGGAGGGAAGGAGGGAGAGGCAGAGGAGGAGGAGGAGGAGGAGGAGGA
>PVJA010017164.1:0-42121 GCA_004027025.1 Myocastor coypus | reverse complement strand
ATCTAAAGCAGTGTGGAGGATCCTTACAAAACTAGAATTGGAAGTTCCGTTCAATCCAGCTATCCCCCTACTGGGAATCTTCCCAGAAGAACTGAAAACTTCATACCATAGCGATATCTGTGCACCTATGTTTATAGCAGCCCAATTTGTAATAGCCAAATCTTGGAAACAACCAAAATGTCCATCATATGAAGAATGGTTAAAAAAAAATGTGGTATTTTTATACAATGGAATACTACTCATCCATAAAGAATGATAAGTTTGAAAACTTCATATATAAATGGATGTATATTGAACATATACTCATTAGTGAAATAAACCAGACCTATATGTGTAAATATTGTATAGTCTCCCTAGTATAAGAACTTTAAAGAAGAAAACAAAAATTTAAGGGCATAACACAGCTGAATGTGTTATGGACTAAACAACAAAGCGACTGGAAGCAGATAAAGCAGAAAACATATCAATAGCAAAACCATACACTTATGTACACAGGATGAATCAGATATTGGTCTTAAGAACCTTCAAGGGGTTCAGCATATTGATTATAGCACAATGTAATGCTAAAATTATGTAAATTATGTTTGGAATACATGTCACTCTTGTCTTTTTGATATATACTGCTCCTTGTGTAAACTCAGTTACTGTCATTCTATCAAGAGTAGTACTTGAAAATAAGAGACTGGGCCAAATACCAAAAAAAATAAAAAAGAAAAGAAAATAACATTGTGAGGATAAGTCCATACAATGTTTATCATAACCACCAATGTGAAAGGTCTCAATTCACCAAAAAGGAATGGATCAAGGAACAAGATCCAGTGCAAGGGAGATAGCTCAACAGTCTAAGTGTCTGCCTGGCAAGAGCCAGGACTCAGATTCAATCCTTGGTACCACATGCCATGTTGGCCCTTCCCAAGACACACCGTGTTGGCCATGAAAAGCAGGCATGGTTGCTGGCACCTATAATTCCTACCATGGGGAGGTTGAAACAGGAGGATCACTAGAAGTCCAAGCTGTATAATGAGATCCAGTACCAAATACGTAAATATTTTTTTTAAAAAGGAAACAATATCCAACTATGTATTCCTACAAGAAATATATTTAACTCAAAAAGAACTTCATAGACTGAAAGTCAAAGAATGGAATAACAGGAGTAGCTATTCCATTTGTACACAAAGTGGATTTCAAGCCAAGACTAATAAAGAGAGACAAAGAAGGTCACTACATCCTTATTAAGGGAACAATCCACAAGCAATAGGTAACAATTGTAATTATAGATGTATCAAATGCTGGTATGTTCAACTATGTAAAACAAATACTAATAGACATGAAGAATTAAATAAGCACTAACATAATTTTGATGAGGAACCTCAATATGCCACTTTCACAAAAAGACAGGTCAACTAGAAAATATTGAAGAAATATCAGACCTAAAACCAACTTTGGGACAAATACACTTAGTCAACAGAGTGCTGCAGCCCACACTGTCACATTCTTCTCAGCTCCACACTGGGTGTTCTTCAAAGTAGACCATATAGTAGCTCATAGAACATGCTTAAGTTAATGTAAAAGGAAAACAATTGCCAGTTATTCTTCGGAAAAAAAGACTAATACCTAAAAGATGTAAACAACTCAAGAAATATCACACATGCACACACACACACACACACACACACACACACACATACACCTTTCAAATATAAAGATCAAGTTCAAATTATGGGAATCTGAAATGAATAGACAGTTTCCAGATAAAACAGTAGAAGTGGCACATAGTAGATAAGAAAAATGTTCACCAACACCAGCCATTTGCACAATGAAATTAAAACAGCACTGAGATTCCGTTTCATTCCAGAAAGAATGACTATTATCAACAAATCAACCAATAACAAATGTTGACAGGGCTGTGGTGTGAAAGAAACCCTTTCCTACTCTGGGTGGGGGTATAGATAGGACCAACCAATTTGAAAATTAGTGTAGAAACTCCTCAAAACACTAAAGCTAGAAGTTCCATTTGACCTAGCTATTGTCCTTGGTACCTTCCCAAAAGAAATAAAGCATCAGAGCACAGCAGTCTACTCATACCCATGTTTATACTACATAATTTGTAATAGCTAAATATTAGAAATACCCACAAATGCCCATCAAAGACAAAAGATAAAGTTGTGCCATGAAGAAAGATAACTTTGAGACATTTCTAGGCATACAGATGCCCTTGAGACTATACTCTTAAGTGAAACAAATTGGGCACAGATACATAAATATAAATATATATATATATATATATATATATATATATATATATATATATATATATAAATACTGCATTGGTTCTCTTGTATGAGAAACCAAAAGGGTAAATAAGAAGCAAAATCTAAAACAGATACTGTGAAATAAGAATGAAGTGTTCAAATGAGAAGGGAAACTAGAGAGGGGCCAAAATGAAAAAAAAGATTGGAAAAAGATAAAGGAGAACAAATACAAAATATACAAATAAACCTTTTGTGAAAAAGTAGAGGAATTTGAAAGAAGGGTAAAAAAGGATCAAGATAAATCATGTATGAAGCAAATTTCATTTGATGAATGCTATCATGTATATATCTAAAGTGTACCAATACAATTAATTGAAAAATAAAATCATATACATCAATTGGGAACCTGTGAGCTGGACTGTTAGTTGTATGACAGTGGTTCACCCGTCTGTGGCTGGAATGGTGATTGTAGACAGATATATAAGCCTTTGACATGTGTTCTCCTATTTATTGAGCCATTATCTGAGCACCCACTGCAGGCTAGGTATTATTCTAGGTTCTGAGACTATACCAGGGAGTGAAATAGTCATTGCCACTGTAGAATTTTTATTCTAGTGAAACAGTATGTAATATGCTAATATAAACATAGTAAACTAAATGATGATGAGTACTTTTCTATGAGAAAAATATACATAACCAGAATAAAGAGAATAGGTACCAATAAAGTGGTTTCCATATTACTGAGGTCACAGGAGAAGTCTGTGAAGAGATAAACATTTGAGCAAGTATCCAATAAGAATAGGGTTCAAAACATGTATATTAAAGCATTGAGGTTGGAGGAAAACTGAAAGTAAAGGAATTGAATAGCTGAATATTGAATTGAAGACATAAATAACTATTGAAATTTCCAAGTATATCAATAGGATTAGTACTAGAAAGAAAGATAGCACTCCAGGTTTTTTAACTTTCACTAAGTAAGAGAAAAGGATCCCAAGTATCTACCAATGACCAAAAGGGAAGACAGTAACATGAACTGATATCATAAGCTTCAAAAGTAAAAAATTGAGAAGAGGAAGGAATGACAATATCCTGAAAGAAACACAGAATCAAAATGAACACTTAACCTCTGAGAAGAAAATACAAGGCTAGAAGAGTTTTGGATAAAGACATAGAAGGGAGAGAACTGTTGGAGCAGAGGCACTCTCAGCAGATAGCCAAAGGAGATTAAAAAAATAAAATACAAATAAAGCAGGTGCATGTAACCCTGAGCTTATGCATACTGGACATTGTTCTAAGGTCAGCCTTGAGTTCCAGAAGGCAAGGAGTCAAATATTAGGAAGTTGGGAGGGGCAGAAAAGGATCCCACTTAAAAGAGACACCCATGATGGACAGCAAATGAGGAAGACCCTCATCACAACAAATGGGACTGGCTTGTTTATAATCCAGTCTACTCTCTATCTTAAACAATTTTCTTCATTTCTGTACATTTCCTCAAATATTTACCAATACCAATATAAGTGGTTAGAGTACTCACACTGTGTATATATTCAACCTATAACCTGACCTATAAAATGAATTATCTATATTCAATATGATTCATAACAGCCAAACTTAAGCAAAGATAATCAAAAATATTTTAGAGTGGATAAAACAAATTAGTTAGCCATTATCTATGTTTTGGTTTAATGAAACCAATCTTATATACATGATATATATATATTTAACATTATTTCATAAAAATATTTAACTTAATATCATTTATTCCATAGATTTTGATTGAATTTTATAACACGACCTATTTCTCACATTTCCTCAGAAAAAAATATCTATATGTTGAACTTACATGAGAATCTAAAACATTTTAGCAAGATATACAGAGGGGGTAATTATACATTTAAAGTAAGTCAACCAATAATGTATACTCATTGAAGTTTGGTGACAATGTAGAGATCCTTACATTTTGTAATATTCTTAAGCCCTAATAAAGTGCTTTAAATTACTTGTTTTATTTAAATTAATACAACTCTTTTAATAAATTTAATTTAAATGCCTATTTAGAGTTTAATTTAAACTGTTGCTCTCTAAATGGATAGAGTTAGCCTAACTGTACAAATATTCTTAATGCCTGAGATGATTTCTGCTTTAAAATACTTGGGGGAAAATAGGATCAGCACATCCTCAGTAACTGCACCATTATGTACTTCCTAGGTTTAGTACAAAAGAGGGATGCTGCCAGAGCCCACAGTGCCATGATAGAGTTAAATCACATCAGCCTCTTCATGTCCAAAAAAAGAAATTCATATATATATATATATTCCTTTAAAGAAAAAATTACCTGCTCAGCTCAATAGCCCACCTTGATCTGATGATTAAATTCCAAGGATGAGTGATCTTGAGCTACCATAAAAGTACAAAATGTATCCATATATTGGATTTTATTCATCTTTTGATTTTGACGGCCTTGGTTTTATTCTTGGCATAAACTAGAAAAGTCCATGTATTCTTACATTCTAAAGCATAATTGCTATGATTAAAAAGTTGCAGTTACTTATGAGCTGTAAAACTAGTAAATTATAGCCAGCCTGTAAGTAGAACTAATTATAAAGCTGTTGTTTGATTAAGGTGTTTATACTAAAGAGTATTAAAGAGATTAGTCCAAAGCTTTACATCCTGCAGCACAGAATTAATATGCAGGATTTAAACATTCAAATTAATTCAGATATAGGAAACAATTATATGAAATAGGAACACTCAAACCAGCTAATGACCACGCGAGTCCACCAAGCTAATTTATAATCATGTGCTTATTGACCTCTCTGCATGTACACAGAGGACTATTTGCAAGCTAATTCCTATCTGCAGCCACTGTCATAGCCTTGGATCTAGTCATTCTAGTGATTATTGCCAGGCAAGGAACATCGGCTCTGCTTCCTTTAGCATCATTCTTTGTTTGGTGGCAGTAAAACACCTCATCTTGGAAGAAGCTACTTGCAAATTAGAAACTGCATTTTCACCTTTATCAAGAAATTACATTTTGAAAGAACCTCCTGTGGGCCTTTCTAGTCTTTTCTCCAAGTAGTCTCATTATGCTCCAATCTTAACCTTTTGTGAGTTCTTGGCCTAATTGGAGTAAATATCTGCAAGTCAGTGAGATAGTCCAGCGGACTAAAGCACCTGCTTAGGGAAGCTTAGACAAAGCACAGGGTCCAGGGTTTGATCCCTGGCACCCAAGCCACACCAGCCCCACTCCCAAGGTAGGCTGAGCTGGCCAGAGTCCGGGCATGGTGGCATATGTCTGTAATCCAAGTGCTGGGGAGGCTAAAAGCAAAAGGATCACCAAGAGTCCAGCCTGCATAGTGAGACCCTGCAACAACCAAATATATTTAAAAAATAAAAATTAAAAAATGGGAATAACTATATATAAGAAAGGAGATAGATAAAAGTAATAACAATTGCAGTTTAAGCTTGAAGATTCCTATATGTCACGAGGTACTAAACCATACTCTAGTATGCTGTCCAGTTTTCTCCAAGATTTGTTCTGAGATAAGGAAGGACAGTCTGGCTACTCTGGAGTGTATTCCTTTTTTTCTTTTTTTCAGGGGAAAGCGCGAACACAGTCCCCCACTACCACAAACTATGCAGTCGAGTTTCCCACATTTGGGGAAATTGCAGAGGTCAACCCATCTGGAGTACAATGGATAAGCCTCGCCCTGGGAAAACCACCTTCGTGATCATGGTATCTCCCCTTCCAGGTAAGTATGGAGTGTATTCCTTCAAAACTTTTATTTCATTTTATTCTTGGAGAGAGTAAAAACCACACAGCTTTTTTATTGCTAAGTCATAAGGAGATAACACAATTAAAAAGCAAAACGTACAGAATGAGATGTAACAAAACTAGTTGGAGTGTCAACAGAAGGTAAAAAGGACAGGGTGGGGGGCTGCTAGGCACACGGGAAGAGCAAAAGATGGAGAAGAGCGAGTATGTGCTGAAGATGCCAGGAAAGAGGATCTGATGATGACATTTTGACTTTAGATAAGCACCTGGGTGACCATGGGACAAGACTTCCAAACTCCACTGTGTGCTTTAGAGTCATCATTGCCACTGGTGCTGTCCTGCTCTCTTTCCTTGGCCTCATTCTCTTCATCCTTGGTCTCCTTCCTCCAGCTAGTCATCCCATATCTTCACTGTCATCACCATGCAGTGGGCCCCTCGCCAGCAGAGTCATCTGGCTGCCTCTGGTAGTCTCATCCTCCTTTAAGGAAGCAGGTGCTGGTCTGCTCCTCCCCAGGCTCATCCCTCTTTATCTCTGCTTGTTTTCTCTCGTCCTTTCCGGTTTTCCCCAGGATTTCCAAGAAAGCATCCTCTTTTTGTTTTTTTTCTGGATCAGCTTCTTCTTATTGGCCTTAAGTTTATGTCTTTCCAACTTTCCAGACTTAGAAGATGATCCTCTGTTTGCTCTTTGTATTGAAGCCACTAGCCCCTTCATGAGCTATTTCCTGATACACTGGCAACTAAGCATGCTAGGAGGAGGCTGAGGAGCACTGCAGGGTAACTGCACATCCTGTCCTAACAACTACATCAAAAGCCACAGTCCAAGTCAAGAGAAGAGCCAGATATTGCTGCAGATCATTTCTCACTTCCTGCTCCTCTATTCCCTTTTGGCTCTGCGGCCAGATTAATAATTAAAACCTTACAAATGGAGCAAGACACAATTTTGTCATACTTTGAGAAGATCTTCCATATCCAATCTCTTTACTACAAAAATGTTGAGATTCTGAATGAACACTCAGGGGTTCCTCACACTGTGATCTGTCTTGCATTGATAGCTATCATGTTTGATGATAATATCTCTGACAAAGGCAAAAACTATACCTGAAGATCACAAAAATCTCATAGGAGCGGAGTGACAAGAGAATGCCAAATCTCCTATTCTCAAGTTCCAGGTGGAAAAGTGGGCTGCAGGTCTGTAACGTTGCTCTAACTGCTCAATCTTTACAAAATGCTCATGCGAAACTTTTGCAGCTATTAAACCTTGTGGAGTATGGAAGATAAAAAGAAAAAAATTAATAATATAGACCTTCTTCCAGTGAACTAAGGCACCTACGCTGTAGTAGGAAAGACAAGATAATCATTCTATTAATTATCTATACATTTCAAAGAGTGTTGAGAGCCACAAAGAATGAGGTTAGTTCATAGGCTGAAAGGTGATCCCATAGGCAGAAGCTATGCTATAAAAGGTGTTAGACCTAGAGCCCAAAGACACTGATTAAACTTTAAGAGTCTTGTTCATTGTACCTGTCAAGAAAATTATTTTATGTAAGTCTTAAATTAGGATAAAATTAATTTCCTATATGTATATAAATAATTCTTTCCATTACAGAGCATCATCAAACACACACAAGGTAAATACAACTTGTTCTACTTTCAAATTTTTTGTACTCTTTCATTAACATAAGCCTTGTTTGTCCAGAAACTCTTCTATTCTGAAAGCAGGTTACATAGCAAGCAAAAAGTAAAACATCTCCACTCTTAAGAGATGTAAAAATCACCATTCTATCTTTATCTTCAAGTCAGAGTAAAAAGTAAAGCTAAAATCCAAGGGCTAGATTTTATGGCTGATAAGCTATAAAACATTCTGTATTATGAATCGTGAAACTTGTGGGTTTTGAGGGTGAACGCCTCCAGGGAAAGTTGGAATATACTGGAAACATACCAAGATGAAGGATTCTCAGACCCAGACACTCATCCCTTTTACCAGTTTGTAGTAGATAAAATTCTTTTTTGGACCAGAAAACTCACTTCAGATCCTCTGTGCACAACTTCTAACCACAAGGGTCAGATAGAAGCAAAGTGGAAGTGGCCCAAATGAGACTGAGGGTTCAGAACCTTCTACCTGACCAGACTCTCTGAGAAAAGAATAGGCTCTTTGCATTCCCATCCCTGTGCTCTCTCTAGTGCTGGCAGGTTTGCAGTGGCTTGGGGAAGTTTTGGAATCTGGATAAGAGACGTTTATAGGGACGCAATGAATTTACTCTCTATTCTAATAAGAGGCCCAGTTTAAATTCTTAAAATCATACTTAATACATAGTAGGCACATAATAAAAATTGTTGAATGAATAAATGAATTTGCAATGAGTCATGTCCATCTCATTCCATAATTTTACTTGATGAAACTCAGCAAATTAAAGGTAGCATATATCAATGAAAGAGTACATTCAAAGGAATTCTCTCCTGTCTTTCAAATACGTCTTTGACCATAATTTCAGATCATGTTGAAAATATCATACACACCTGATTATAAAATTTGCATTTACTGGAATCAAATTCATTATAAAATTGACAACCTAAGTTGTCTTCAGAATCCATCAGAACTAAGAGTGATGTGGCAGCTGGTTTAAGGAATAAGATTTCTCTAAATCAACAATACAAGAAGGCCACTTCGGAGTCATACAGATATAGAGCTCTGTGATGAATAACTTGGCCTTGTGTAGATTACTCAATTTTAGAGTAATAGGAACACACAACTTTGCACGCTTTATACAACAAAAGATTTTAATGAGTAAGAGAAGACAACTGGTCAGTTTTATATTGACAATATGCATAAGGAAAGGAGTTTTGGTAGTCATAAAACCATCTCACAGATGAATTTTTTTATTCTCAGAAACCCTAAAACCAATAATCTTGGTTGTGGCAAGGTTACTATTAGGTAAGGGGTTTTTGTTTTGCTTTGTTTATAAAAATTATGTGAAAACAATCAGTCGGAAAAGGTGAGGTACAGTTTCAGAATCTGCTATGGTGAAGGAAAAGTCTTAAGATTCATGCTCTCTGAGACACCTGTGTGGCATGAGGAATGTAGAATGGGAGAGGGGAAGGCCTTGGTTTCAAGAGAAAGTTCAGCTGCCACTTTTCCCAGGGGTTGCACTGAGGTTGTTCTCCCAGGAGGGTGAAGTTTTCCCTCACATTAGCACATTAGTCATGAAGTATCCATAGTCCATTCATAGGGCATGAAGTATGTGTGACCCCTCAAGCATCTTACTTTTTATTTTTATTTTTTATTATCTAAAAAGAATACAAAATAGTTTAAAAAAATAGTGTCATGGCTTGTGTATAGGTGTCCCCTCAAAGCCGCATACAGTCATGGGACAGTTTCTGGAGTTTTTGATTATTATTGGGGGTGCAGGTGCTGCACTCACCCTGAGGCAGGTAATTTGCATTACAGTGTGAAGGAGGGGACAGAGACTAGCTAGTTGCCTGAGCTGCTGTGCGCCACATAAGGCTACTCTGTGCCATCTGCCACTCTGCCTTGGACCCAACTGATTATGGACTGAAACTTCTAGTAACTGTGAGCTAAATATACTTTTTTCCTTATTTCTGGATGTTGGGCATTTTGTCCCAGCAATGAGAGAAAAGTAACTAAGATAATTAGAAACTACACAGAACTTCACCAAGCAAAACAGTAGGAACTCCACAATGGTTGCTATACTGTATAACGTTACCTGCAAATTAATTGTTCAGATTACCAGATGTAAGCATGAAAAATTGGTCAAAAGAAGAAAAAACGTTATAAGATATTTAAAAAAACGTGAAACAAAGTAAACATCAGCTGCTCCCCTCTATAGACCAACAGCACAATTAAGCAAACCATTCTACATACACACATAAATATATCAATTCTCCCAACCCCTCTCCTGTCCTTTACCTCATTCCAGTTTTGCCCTTCCTTTGAACAGATTCTTTCCCTTTCATAATATTCATTACACTTCTTAGATTTTATTTGCTATTTCAGGTCCCTGCTATGTTTATACATGTGGTGGCTTTGCAGCCTCAATCATTACAGGAGAAGGGGAGGATATGATCCGCACCTGTGTCCACAGCAGCTGGCCAAGATGCACCAGCCCAGGATGCAGAAGTATGCAGGCTGCACCAACAGTCACTACTCAAAGGCTCTTTAATAATAAAATAATAATCTATGCACACAATAAAAACTGATAAAGTACATGAAAAAAATGGCAAATTATAAACATATTTGTGTTGAGCCAGTGAAATGTGTACAGAAATACTAAACAGTGACACCAAGTTATCTAACCAGAAGAAAGCAAGAGATCTTGAATCCAAAATAGATCAAGAACTGCAATTTAATAATTATAAGAAACATCATTCATCCAAGATTGAAAACAAGCAAAAACTCATGTGCATCAATATTGGTTCTTTAAGGTTAATCATTTTATCTTTTTTTTTCTTTTTGGTTGCAAACACTCCATGTTTCCTGACTCATGGGTCATAACTAGAACACCATCCTGACTGTTACATAGGGAACATATATGAATATGTTTAGGTGTTAGGTAAAAGAAACTTAAACTGACATTCATGATCTCTGCTCAAGAATTTTAAAAATTGTTTTAAAGGGCTCATGATTTATGGAAATTTAATCAGAATAGGAATTGAGAGCTTTTAACTAAGCATGTCAAGCTATGGTTAATCACAACATCACCTTCTAAGCAGAGCAATTAATGTGGACAATAGTATATGTCCTAATTTTTCTATGTGGTCTTATCAATTGTGAGATCATTTTGCTCATTGCTTCTGATAGTATTACTTTATAAATGTAGTGTGCTACTAAAATTTCTGTTTTGTTCATCATATACTTAGTTTTTCTGATTATTTAGAAAAACGTAGAATTAAACCTTTATTTATTTTACTCATTTATATTTATAAAGCATACAATTTATAAGTTTTATATAGCATAATGAAATTGATCCACAGCCAGTCAAAAACATCGGAAACTGGACATAGAGACAACATAAATATTGAACCAGCAATGAAATAAACTGAGGAAGTAAAAATGTCTGAAGCACTTTCAGCCAGAGAAAATGTCACTTGAAAACTACATGAAAGGAAAGGAAGATATCGAGCATGCACAACCTGCTGAGACTCTCCTTCACTGTTTGCTTAGGTCCTGCCGTGGCGGCTACAGCTCCCGTGTTGAGAGCCCCAAGCTTTGTTCCCCACTTTCCTACACGCAGAACTTATGGTGAGATGAAGTGTATTTCTGGTGGGACTATCGTAAACAACTACTAGGCAAAATCATGCTACACATGCTAGATTATGCATAACAAAATAAACACGGCATTGTGTTTCATTTCAGCCATCTGTTAGCATTTTCCTATAGCTGGAGGGATTTCATTTCAATGTTTAACTAAAATATGAAGGTGTTCTAAAGTAGATCAGATTTGAAAGAACTTTATTTAGCTAGTCACTACGTGAAACAGTGGCATTTATGAAGGTTAACTAAAAATGGTCTTTTTCTGTGATTACATTAATGAAATGACTATCTCATGCCCAAGTAAGTTACGCACTAAATTGCATTTGCATTGCTCAAACTCTGACCTTTTTGTGTGTATTTGCTTTCATCTGTAAAAATATATCAAGAAGTAGGGCCTGGGAAGATAGTTCCGTAGAATAAGCGCTTGCCTGGCAAAGGCAAGAACCTGAGTTCAATCCCCAGTTCTTAAAAAAAAAGAAAGAAAGAAAGAAAGGACAAACTATATCAAGAAGCTTAGTATATATGATTCATATCAGAACTACTCTTATTAAGCATTGAATAGTAGATTTGAAATGAAAACTCTAATAGTATGAAAACATGTAAGAAAATGGTAAAGAAAAGCAATGATAAATAATAAAAATTGTGAAGAAATAAGATAAATGATAAAAGATAAAAGGAAAAATAAGTTAAATTAAAAGGAGACAAAATGAGGTGTGGGCTTCTTTCCAGAGAAGTACTCAAGGTTTTCCTCTTCACTTTTTTAGAAGCGAACCCCAAGCTCCCCTAGGAAGGCCTCCAATGAATAGACGAGCACCACTCCTTACAGACCCACGACTCCTCTTCGGAGTATCCAAGCCACTGGAAACAGAGTTCCCACCCATGTAGGCATTCACATAGGCAACCCTGATCCTTAGCAGAGTAACAAAGACCAAAGCCCTGTTTCTCCATGGGCTAGAACATCAATTTTACTCAGACTGTCTTCTGATAAATTGAGAAACTGCAAATTATTTAATCCTTCAAACAACATAAGTGTGATCATCATCCTATCTGGATAGAAGAAAAGCATTTTTGTCTAAATACAGAATTTTAAACATTACAAGTCGAAAACAAGCCTGCTGAATGTTTATTCTGTTCTTAGAAATAATTTTCAGCTAGGTCAAGTAGAAAATTTAATCTCTATGTTTTTCATTGCTCTCATCAGTTTCTCTCCTCAGCATCGCATGGCCACGCAGGAGTAAGAATCCCACCACACCTTCCTGCGAGTGGCCATGAGCAAACCTTCATGTATAAAGAGTGCTGTGTACTGTTCTGGGGTTCCTGAGATATCTGTGACAATGACCCAAGTCCACTTTGTTGTTTCTTTCAGATGGAGTAATTAAATCTGGTATGGTTCTTAAAGGACCTCATTTTCATCCTTCCAGCCCACCTCCAACCCCTGCCTTTTATGCTTGCTTATTCTGTCCCAGGCCATGCCCCACTGAAAGATGTAGCCGCACAGGTTCTACACCTTTCACTCAGTTCATAGCTTAGCATTCTATACGCTATTCTCAATTATGCTGTCAGGTCAGCACGTCTATCACCAAGAAATCTCTAATGTGTGTTCACTGACTTTCACATTAACTACGCAGCCCTTTAAAGGTTTCACAGGAACTCCTGGGTCCTCCTGAGGCACAGGATCCAATGGCTATCAAATATAGAGCTCTGGCCCTCTGTTCCGCCATACCCTCCCATGCCATTCACTACTTTTGGTAGGCTCTTTTCTTAGATAGATAAGCAAAAATAAGGGGACACTGGAGAGATAAGATAGTTGTAGATAACTCCTTCTATAATCCCCAAAACGAATCAAACAAAATCTCTCTCTAGGCATTGCCCACTCCAACAACAATATAATCATTGTAGGAAGCAGAGGCAAACATTCTTTAATCTTCTGCCTCAAGCTTCCACTATTTCCCAAGGATTTAAAGTCTAAAACATGGCATTTCCACCAATTTCCTTTGCCTGGTGAGTATCTGCCTTATATAAAATTTAGAATCTGCCTGTTGGTTACAGGCATCTAAATGGAGGGAAGAAAGGCATTCAGGAGAAAGGAAAGGGACCCTTGGAGTTGATTTACCACTCCTTCATGCTGTAAATAATATTTTTAGTATCTGAAGCAAACTAGTCACTTTCTTTCCTAAGTCCACCTGCACCCCTCCTCACTCACCACTCCCGATAGCCTCTACACTCTAAGCCTAGCAAACACTGACTCAGGTAATCAATTCTGATTGGCAGAATGCCACGGGCATGAAAGCAAGTGCAAAACAAATTCTATTAATATGTTTCACACTATTTTCTCTATTGAGTTTTTTTTTTTTACTCTCCTGATGGAAGAAGGAAAAAGAAACAAGTAGAAGGACCTGCAGCAGAACTCTTCCTCGTCTGTTTTTCCCTTTGTGTGCCATCTGACTGTTCTCTCCAAGCAACTTTTCATGGCATCTGACAGCTGGAAGCAGCTGCCCAGCTGTGAAACAATTGCTCAGTAGCAACCTCAACTGAAGTGATGCTGGGGAAATATTCTGACACAGTATCTCTGACCTTGGTTCTTTTTGTGTGCTTTTCAACTTCAAGCCCATTGTGAATTTCAAGTATCAGTTTAGAAAAAAGAGAACAATGTAAGAAAAATGTGGTTAAAACCGGCAAACCGAACTGATGATGCACTCACACAAAAAAGCCATTGGGAGAAAGAGTCTGATTCTTTTCTGAATATGTATCTATGTGCAAACAGCCTTTAAATAATCCTGCCAAAAAGTAAAAAAAAAAAAAGTTACTTATAATAAGCCCAATCTAATGACAGAGATTATAATTCTAGGAACTCAAGAGACTGAGGCAAGAGGATCATAAGTTTGATATAAGCATGGACAATTTGGCAAATCTCTATCTAAATATAAAACAGTCATGGATGTTCTTTGTGTTACAGTAGTTCTTAGCAAGCATGAGCTTGTGGGTTGTCTTCAGTATTACAAAGAAAATAAAAATTACTATAATAATCTTTACTCATACTTTGCCACTGCCCGTGCCTCACAGTAGATTTTTTTCTTACTTTACTCAACCATAAACATGAATGTGAATGTGTTTTTTTAATTTAATATTTTTATTGTTTAAATTTAACAATGGTTATATTACATATTTTCATCATCAGATCAGTTTAGATTAATACATATAGGTATATAAGATTGATCAAACAATTAAGCATTAACACTTTTAAATCAGCATTACTTTTTTTGTTTTCTTTTCCCCTTTCTTTTTTTTTTGAAAGTTGACATATTGCATATTGTCCTCACAATCCTTCTACAGAGTATTTTTTTAAGAATTTTTTATTTTATTTATTATTTTTATTCTTGTCTTAGAACCTTTGTTTGTTTATTCACTCATTTTTATGGCTGGCTCACCCCGCCCCGAGGGCAGGGCTGGCGCAGCATGTGGTGCTGGGGACCGAACTGCAGTCCCTGAAGCCGCCCAAGCTTCCCCAAGCAGGCACTTTAGACCACTGAGCCATCCGCCGGGCGTGAATGTCTTACTTGGAGCAAACTCTTCTGGTGTTATTAGGTGTTCCCCAAATGAGCATTCTTTTGAACTCCTATCTTAAGTCTCCCTTTATCAATGAAGAGATCTCCCTTTTGTAATTTCTGCTGTGTGAGTAATCAACTCTCTGCTGGGAATAAAGAGGAACAAAGCAACCTCCTGCTTTAAAACCATGCACATTGGTGTAAACTACATGTATGAAGCTAAATCCAGAGCAGTACCGTGGGAAAAGGACACCAAACATCAGGACAGCAGTAAAGGAGGTGGGGTAACTGCAATCAGAGACACTGTTATAGGTTTCAGAGAGATCATCTCCAGCTGAGCTTTGAGGAGGTGGAGGATTTCAGCAAGGACAAAGAATCAAGAGGGTAGTTTTACACATGCTAGGCAAGAGCTCTACTACTGAGCTACACTCCTGTCCAAGGCAAATGTTACAATGAAACTAAGAGTAACTACATGCAGTATACTGTAAATGGTAGGGCAGGTAGGGGGAACAGGAAGTCTTCCACCAGGAAAATAACATGGATTATATTAATAGATACTTTATAATTTCAACTTTATTCTATAGTCCGCTGGGCTTCAAACAGATGGATAGTTTGACTTCAAAGCAAAAACAAAAATAAATGTAATTTAAATGTAATTTTTTTCAAAATTATATGTGGCTAAGACAATTACAATTACAATTACAATTAAAGCTTACTTTACTTTTAATTTCTAAAGAATAAGTAAATAATGCTCAAAAGATATAAGTGATGCTTTTTATAGCATAGTCTTGAAAATGAGTACCCTTGATTTCTAACCTATTTTTAAAATGTTGACTACCTGAAACAGTATACACAAAAGTTTTCTGCCAAGAATTTCCCTGCCAAAATCTTGTTCGAAGTTTGAAGAAATATCCATGAACTAGCTCACCAACTCTGCCTTCTATGAACTCAGCACTGCTATAAAAATAAATCAGCAGAGAATGGAAGCTGGGAAAGGGAGGTGTAGAAAACTGGTAGATGGGAAAGTTGAGACATTTGGCCAAATATTGGACTAAGCGGTCACTGACTGTCTCATTAAAATAAAGTTATTCTATTATCACTTCTGGAAGGAAAGCTGGCAAAGCATGTTCATGATTCTTTTCAACTTAAAGACAGTGGGTACCCCTGAGGAGACATCCACACAGCCTGGGAAGGGCAGAAAGTCACAAGATGAGGTCTGGAGGCAGCACAGTGACAGATTTCCAGCTATGCAGTTCTCAGTGTGGAGGGTCCTGGGCATAGGTCAAGCTCATAGGCAGAACTCAACAGTGTCTGTATATGCTGGATTCCTCATGCTAAAATGGGTAGCTCACAAATTTCATGTGAATTAATAGCTGTTCTTTCCTTAGAATAGGCTAGTTTACTTCTTGAGATATGATACTTGTCTAGAGCTATATAAATAGCCAATGGTGACTTGCAAAGCACATGCATTGGCAGATACCAAATATAAAGATGGGAAAAATTCCTTGCTGATATCTCCAAAGCCTCACAGACCACCTGTTTGCAGAACAAGATGACATTATTATAACAGTTTTCAGTTTGTCATGTTTTTATCTTCTTGGCAGTACAATGATTTTGGAAGGGAAGATTCTATAACCTCCAATTTATGCAATTTGGCAAACTGTAGTGAAGATATTAAGCCATTTCTCTGAACTTACACAATAATATAGCCTAACCAACCAATCAACCAACCAACAAACGAACACAATTGTGTATCTTCTCATCAGATAGCATGTGTCCTTGTGATGGTGTATGAACAGTGCTCACACAATGGACCTGTGCTCTCTGCCCCTTCTCACTTTCCACTCATCTAAGATTGATATGGTAGTGCTTCCGTTAGACCGAAATGTGTGATTGCTTAGTATAAAGTAGGGCTGCTCTCCTGTTGGCTTTACCAGGTTTCTCCTAAGATGCAGGAATCACTTACTGGCACCCTTTCAGCAAAAAAACGATTACTTTGCAATGATTTGAAACAATAGAAGTTTCTCTAAGGAGCTGATAAAGACCCCTGAATAAATTCAACTTACTCAGCAGTAAGCATCAATCATATTTAGATATTTTGTCCAACTCCCCTAGCTGCACCTCTATACAAGGAAAAATATACCCTTGATTTGCCACTTAGTGGATGAAATGAAAGCTCATCCTTTAAAAAAAAAATGAGGGTTTTTCCTCATATAAGTCCAAGCTTTAACAATCTATATTTTTATCTATCACTGGGATGTTTAGAAGTAGTTAGCATGTTTTTTGATGAATGAGTAAGGCACTACCTGGAGAGTTAAACTGATAATTACATTGACCATGGGCAAATTTAGTTTTAACTGTAATCCAAAATTTGGCTGATATATTAGGATACACACGATTTTTAATAACCTTATAAAGTAATTATTTGTGGACTTAGTTGGAAATAAGCTAATAAATGTCAAGAAAGAAGTTGGGTTTTTATTTTTACTGAGATTTTTGTCCCACAAGATCATCTCCTTGTCAGATTGCACTGCTTAAAAGTTTGACACCTAAAGGTAAAAATAAAATTATTCATATGCATAGTATTTTATAATAAGTTTAGAAATATAGTTCAGTCTTGCAATATATGGCCTTAGATTACCAGTTTACGTGTCAGAAAACTAAAAGGAAGAGTATATCATCCTAACCAAATACTTTTTCTGTTCTCTTCTCGTATCTCCATCTTGAATTTTCTTATCTTCTCAATGAATTCTCCATTTATGCTGGGTGTTCAGGAAATATTTTATTGACACAGCCTTAAATGTATCATAGACCTTATATTTTCTAACTGCTTATACTAGTTTTGATATGTATAATTCAGATTAATGCAGTGGTTCTCAACCTTTCTAATGCCGTGACTCTGCAATACAGTTTCTCATGTTGCAGTGACCCCAAACCAAAAAATAATTTTAGTGGCTACTTCAAAACTCTAATTTTGCTACAGTTATGATTTCCGATGGCTTTAGGTAACCCCTGTGTTTTGGTCGTTCGATCCCCGCCAGTGTCGCGACTCACACACTGACTTGACTGGTGCACTGATCCTTTAATTCTCATAGTGATTTACATCCCATAGTCAGCACAGACTCCTGCGCAATGGCTTCTGGGAAATTCCCAGCTGAGTGGATTGAGGCAAATCCTAACTAGCTGACCTAGACATGCGTACAAAAATTCTTTCTTTGCAGTCAAAATGTAATTGGAGATTAATGAAAGCTATAAGAAAGTCAGAACTTTATATTATGCTGATATTGAGTTTGTATTTGGATCATCTATGCGCAGTTTTGGTAGGGATTATTCAAGAAAACTACATAAGTGGAATAATAAAGAACATGATTTTAGTCATCTTTTTCATTCTAAATAACGACAACAGGATTCATCCATCCATAATATATTACTTGCTTTATTTTTCAGTAGTGTGCCAAGTTACATGTAAGCTAGCTGCGTTTAACCATTCACCTGATGAGTGACTTCAATGCTATTTATAATTCCTATCCATTATGGATAAAATAGCAATGAACATGCAGGCAAATTTCAGTTTGTTTATGTGTTGTCCTTTTTAAAATTATTTATTAAAAATTATTTATTTATTTGGCACAGAATCTTGCTACACAGTTAAGATTCATAGGGATCCTCATGTCTCAACTTCCTCAGCTCTGGGATTACAGGCAGGCACCACCATGCCCAGCTTTGGTGGCTGTCGGCTGGCACAGCATGTATTGGAAATCAAACCTGGGTCCTTGCACTTGCCAGGCAGGTGCAAGCTATCTCCTCAGCTGCTATTTTCATTTATTTTACATAAGTGCCAGTTAATGCAATTACTGGAATTGATAGTTGTATGTTTAATTTTTAAGGGATTTGTCTGTTTTGACTATATATATATATATATGTATGTATTTCAGGTAAAGGTCTGTAGGGTGTTCAGGATCTCACTACTAGATCAGACTTATAGTGATCCACATATTTACAGCCTCCCAAGAGGGATAACAGGCAAGCACCACCATGCCCAGTCTCAATTGCTGTCTCAGAACATCCCCGGGATGGTGGGTGGGGATGGTAGGATTGAACCTGGGCCGCTGCACTCTGCCTAAGCAGGAGTTTTAGCTTTAACTATTTGGCTGGCACTCTGTTTCAATCTTAACAGCATATGTTTTATTATTTCAAATTAGCATCAATTAACATTTAATACATGCATAGAAATCTGATATAAGCATGGCATACAATCCATTTTGTCTTTAGTATAATTACTAAATAACAAAACAATTAAAATGTACATTAATATGTTGAGGTAAACAATAGAGAAAGACATAAAATAGGACATCAAAAATTGAAATCATGGAAGGAATGGAGTATAGAATTTTACTTGTTTTTTTCTGTGGTTGTGTATTTCTTTTTTTATATATCACTTAGGTTATATTGTTATAATTTCAAAATTAGTTATAACTAAAACATAGTTTTTGCAAGTAATAACAAGAAACAAAATACATCAAAGTATTAATGCCAAGATAAGCAAGCAAAACATACTACCATAGAAAGATCACTAAACTACAAAGACTGTAAAAGAAAAATAGGGGAACTATAACAAAACTAATAATAATTATCAAAGTGACAATAGTAAGACCTATCAATAATTATCTTAAGGACCAGGGAGATAGCTCAGTGGTATAAGTGCCTGCTTGGCAAAGTGCAAGGTTCTGAGTTTGATCCCCAGTACAATAGACACATAAAAAACAATAATCACAATCTTAAATGCAAGCAGGTTAAATTCTCTAAGTAAATGACAAAGAGTGATAGGATAGGTTAAATAAAACAATACAAGACCATGTGCTGCTTACAAGAAGCTTATTTCACTAAGACGAACATGTGGAGACGGAAAGAATGGAATGAGATTTCCCACGTAAATAATGTTGCAAAAAAAGCAGAAGAAGCTGATAAAAATAGATTTTAAAGGAAAAGCAGAAAAAGATACAAAAATAATTATTTTTAAATAAAGGAATAAATTCAGCAATAATGAAAAGCATTTCTGAATATTTGTTTGCCCAATATGGGGACACCCAAGTATGTAAAATAAATATTTATTTGACCCCGCTCTAGCCCGTAAGTGTGATAGCTCTTCAGCCTCAGTCACTCCTGCAGCTTTGACATTCCTCATTCCATTGACATATTCAAGCTCTAGTTTATAGACAACCCAGGCAAATTTCTTTCTTCTTTCTCCTCATCCCCAGATTTACATGGTTCTTGAACCTACAGTATGACTAAATATTTAGAAATGCAAGTGACAAATCATAGAAATTCATTAATTTAACAAGTGCTCATTATGAGGTACTTTGTGTCAGATTATAAAATGCCAACATTTGTAGATTATAAGTTTTTCTTTTGAAAGGCCATGCTGTAATAGAGAGATCACATTATTGGCTTTAGAATCCATAAATAACGTGTTGGTTTGCAAAAATTACCATAACAAAATACAAACACTTGAATAACTCACATAACAAACGATTCTGAAGTTATGTACAATATTTTATTCTATTTTGCTCTAGCTTTCCTTACATGAAACTTCTTTTAAAGATTGCCACATCGATTTGGGGATTTGAGGGAAAAACCTTTACAATCTTTATATTTTGATTTATAGTTAATATGTTAATATATTTAAATAATCTGTCCACATGAAATATCTCTGAAAATGTTTTAATATTTCCCTGTGGAGAAGCATTATGCTCTGAAACTAGTTATCATATTAAAACAAAGTCATACAAAATCTTAAAATTGGTTAAATATTATACGCACTTTCATAGTCAAATTATAATGTTTTACTTAAGAATGTAGGAGACTTAAATAATAAGGAATAACTTCAAATAGTATTCTTTGGTGAAAATTTATTAATGTTAGTATGATAGTTGTTTTGTACTGGGGAGATAGTTTTTGCCAACATCAGCTTTAGATACAACATGCCTTGCTACGTGCCTATCTGTTCTGTGCACCGCTTGTCCATATCACTGGATGTATTGTTACATTCAAAAGTCTGTCTCTCTACTTAGGCTGTGCACAAGGGAAACATGCTGTGATAAGTGTGATGGAATCATGCTGAAGGAAGAAGGGTCAAATGTAGTGTCTGAGAGAGGCTCATGGAGGAATGCTGATACTTGTGCATGAAATGGTAAGGGAATGTCCTTCACATGAAGAGGAGTGGACAGAAAAGGCATCTCAGTCTGCGCGTGATCATAGATAAAAGATTTTAAGCAGAAGACTTGTGATTGGTTTTGTACTCAAAAGAACAGTTTAGTGGGAAGTGGAGTGGCAGGACTCTTGGTCTAGACATGTAATGAGGATCTCACGTAAGTCTAGGTAAGATAGGAAAAGACTTGTACTTAAATAGCATGAATGGGCATAGAAAGAAATCGATTGACTACAACACTGTAAGGGGAAGACACTGACTGATGTGACACCTTTATTTTTGAAACTGCAGGCAGGCAGCCAACCAAAATGATTCCCAGCGATGTAGCTTTAATAAGGAAGGTGAAGGATGAAGAAAGTGCCATTCCCTGAGATTAAATAGTCAATTGGAAGAGTCATGAATAGTCACCTAGGGAAGAAGTGGGAGAAAGGGATTGGCAGGGAGCCCCTGGGTGGGCACGGGGATAACATGTGGTTTTCAATGTGCTGGTTGAAGTAGAAACCCATAACAGATAACTAGTAGTCCAATCTATTCGTCTTCAATCTTAGGAAAGATATATCTGATAACACTCTTTAAAACCAGTAAATTATAACATACATCCAGAAAATTATCCATAGAGAGCAGACAAGAGTCAGGTCATAGATTGATAGCTTCGGGAAACCAGTGATGAGAGTAAATGGAAAAATGTCTCTAAGTGTAGAAGACCAGAAAGAGTTAATAGTGCATGAACTAAAAAGTCATTAGCCGCCTCTCTGGGAAAATCAGTAATGTGTTCTTCATCTTTGTTTTATTTTTCTTCAATAAAAACAGAGCCTATAGAAGAGTTTGGGTTACCAGAATATTCCCAAGGACTGAATGTTCACCATGATATACAGAACATACATAGGAATTTCCTCTTCCTTTTAAAAGTATATACAATCCTGAATGAAATAGCAAAGAAATTTAAATGCACAGCTAACTTTCAAGATATAAAAAATCTTTACAGGCCAAGATTGAAGCAAACATGCAAAATTAGAGAGGAGAAAGTAAAACGAAAGTGGCCCAAAGGGACACAGCAAAGAATAATGTCAGATATAAATTATTGCCTGCTAGAAAATGAGAAACAGGCTGCCACATAACAAAGTTGTTACGAATAGAGCTCTCTGCATAAATTCAGTATCACGTCACAAAAGCCAGAACAAAGAAAACTGAACTGGACAATACACGTCTTAAGTGACTCACAAATAATTATAATTTGTAACATTTGAAAATGAGAGTTCCGTATACAATGTATCAGATAATTATTAAATTCAAATGGGAAATTCCTATGAAAATAGGTCTTGCTTCGTAGATGCTTTGAGGTTTTCAGGATTCACAAAGGGACATCTACCTTCTAGGAATGCTTCCACCACCCAGTGCAAGTAAGACTTAAAAATAAACCCTTATTTACTGAAGAACAATGTTCTCTAAAAGCTCCAAAAGAAATAAATATGTTAATAATTGTACAGGAATCAGGAAAATATTTTAGTACATTTGAAATAAAATTAAACTCATTTTGAGAAGTTAGGTTATAAAAAGAGGTAAATAGCGGGTATCAGGTGTATGGAAGTATATATTTAAAAATGAGAAAGATTTTATTATGTTTACATGATAAAGGATTATTAAGATGAGATTAAAATCATTTGAAAAATGGAAGCCAGGCATGGTGGTGCACGCCTGTAATCCCAGCACTGGGGAGGCTGAGGCGGGAGGATCTGTGAGAGTTCGAGACCAGCCTGGGCTACAAAACTGAGCTCAAGGCCAGCCTGAACTGTACAGCCAGACTCTGTCTCAAAAATACAAAAAAAAAAAAGAAAAAGAAAAAGAAAAATGGAGAACAGCCTGTGTTAAAAATGCCTCTGAAGAAATATTTAGAATATTGTCAGGGCTTATATCTCAAGGAACCCCCAAAGCCTCTCTGTGGCCATAAGTGAGGTTTTTCAGAAGTGGCTGCATCTAGAGTGCGTGATCCTGAAAACCCAAATGTGATCACTAAATTAGGCCACTGACTGGTTGGCATAGCTCTTTGAATGTATAGTGAGAAAGCCCTCCCCATCTGACCAAAGTGTGGACATCTTGGGCAGAATATAATGGATAGAGAGGGAAAGAGAGCTGCTGGGATCTTTTGCTTCTTCCTTACTACTTTGGAGCCTTCCCCTTACCTTGAACAATTTCTTTCTGTGATACCCTCTAGCTTGCCAACCCTACCTTTGGGCCAGAAACTATGAAGTGAAACCTTAACAAACTATGAGCTTAGTGAATCTTTCCTCCTTTAATACTGAGTGTCAGGTATTCTGTCTCAGCAACAAAAAAAAAGTAACCAAGACAAACATGAATGGGGAAAGGAATTTTAAACACTCTGATAAAATTGTTTTACAAAGATGGAAATAAAATATACAGAGAAGCATAAACTTATACAATAGACTACATGGATTAGAGAAATTTTCAATTTTGTGATACTATTTCACTTAATTCTTTTCTTTTGTAATTCTTTTCTTATTTAGGGTAGGGTCTACAGGGTCACATTACGTAGATCACATTCATAGTGATTCTGTTTCCAGCCTCCCAAGTGCTGATATTACAGGCATGCACCACCACACTCAGTCTCAACAGCCACCTCAGCAGGGCCCTGTGCACAGGGCAATCAGGGTAAGCTGGGGTGAACCCTGTCTGCTGCGCTCTGCCTAAGCAGGTGTTTTAGTCCGCTGAGCTATCTGACCGGCCCCTTATTTCATTTAATTCTTAAACCAATGGTGAGATTTAAATATTGTCACTAACATTAGAAAGAATAACAAATTGTAAGACACATAAGCTGCACTGGTGGCCCACTACAATTGCAGAACATCTGACTGTGTATGCATCTGCTTCCTCTTAGTCCAAAGAGAGGAATTTTCTTTTCCTTTCTTCTTCTTTTTTTTCCCTTTCTTTCTTTCCTTTTCTTTTTTTTTCTTCTTATCAACATCAATAGGGTGGTGGGTCATTCCCACACACTGTGCTGTGTAGAACTATTGCGAGGACAATATGCAATGTGTCAACTTTTAAAATAAGAAAAGGGAAAAGAAAAAAAAGCAATGTTGATTGAATGTGTGAATGTTTAATTGTTTGATCAATCTTATATACCCATATGTATTAATCTAAACTGATCTGATGATTAAAATATGTAATATAACCATTGTTAAAATTATACAATAAAAATATTATATCATCAACAACAAAAAAGACATATAAAGACACAGTCCATAATGAGGAGAAAAATATCAGTTGATAAAAGTAGGTACAGGAGCTAGGAAGATATCTCATTAGTCTAAGGACCTACTTGGCTAGATCAAAGACCCAATTTCAAACCTTGTAACTGCTGGTCTTGGAATCTGGGGTGTGCAGTGCTGACCCTGAAACTGGGTATGGTGGCTCACTCCTACAACCCCAGCACTGAGGAAGCTGAGATAGAAAAATCATTAAGAGCCTGAACTGTATAGCAAGACCCTTTAATAAATAAATGAATAATTAGTAAATAAATATTTTTTAAAAGCAGGTCCAGAAATCATAAAGGTAATGGAGTTAGAATAGATTTTAAATAACTTTTATAAATACATGCCCTATGCTGAAGCAATAGAGAAAAGCAAGAATATGCCCAGAAGTGATGTGGAAAATTGATAGCAATTACATGAGATGTAAAGTGGATCTGGTTAACAGCAAATCAGTTACTATAGAAAAAAGACCAGAAATCTTATAATACAGTGACAGATGCCGTATATAATAAAATACACAAAAAAAACCCAAAAAGAAATTAGAATTTAACAGGCCTTAAAATAGTATCAGTCTGATATATGTGCAACACAAAAATAACAGTTCAACATTTTTCAAACTTGCTGAGTATAATAATCCCACAGATCCAGAAGCCAAACACGAACACAGTAACATGAAGAAACATAATAATTACAAAGTGCATTATAATCAAATTGGTTAAGGCCAATTAGAAAGAATAATCTTTAACTGTACACCAAAAGGGGAGTGGCAAGGGAAGTAGGAAGAGAGACGAGACGCTACATTGAGAAGGAGGAGGAGAGCGACAGTTACTTCTAGGCCCCAACGATGTAAACTAGAAGACGATTTTCCTAAACTGCTCAAGAAGGTCAACTTGGTCTATTGTATTGTATTGGTCTACTAAGTAAAAATGTATCTTTTGAATTAGAACAAAATAAAGAGTACCTAATGCATTCAAAAACTTAAAGAATTTTTAGCACCATACTTGTTAAAAGGAGTGCTATGAATTTTTTCAAGGGCATCCTTCATACAGAGGAAAACCGTAGAAGATGGAGATCTGGATCTACTCAAAAAATCTAAAGAGTGCCAAAAATATAAGTGCAAACTGTTTTGGTTTTCTGAAACTTATTAAAGATGACTAACTATTGAAAGAAAAAATATTAGCAGTATATTGTATGTGTCAATGGCGAGCATATGAAAATCAAATGAATGACAACAGTGACACACAGGCAGAAGACAAGCGGAAGCCAACTGTTATTAGGGTTGTATATACCTGTGAAACAGGAAAGCATTCCCGAGCCTGCACTGGGATAAAAGTCTACATGACTTCTAAAGCAATCAGGCACACACAGAGAAATGTGCAGCTAACAAGTTGATACAAAGAGAAACTGAAATACTAAAATATATTCAATATTCAATCCAAAACTAAAGAAAAAAATCAGGAAAAGATGAATTTAAAAGTATGAGGTGATACATTTAACACAATTGTATCAATAGTTTCATTAAGTATAAATGACGTGAACTTCTAAAATAAAAAAAAGAAGTTATCAGATAGCATAAAATGCCAGAAGATATCATTCTGTTGCTATAAGAAATTCACTTTAAATATAATGAGGGAAAGGGGAAAAGATTGGAGAAAAAAAAAGATAATGCAAGTATATATGCAGGAGAGCTGAGATGGTTGTACTACTAATTTCCATAAGTTTTTTGAAAGTAGCAGTTAATGCTTAAATTTTTCATTTTAAGTAACTCTACATGCTGATATCTGTAATCTGACCTACAGCACAGAAGACAGTCGTGTGCAATACAAAAACTATGGCTGAATACCTAGCATCTTGCTCTTCCAAGTGTGTTCCATTTTTAATGTCTTATCAATTATTACTATACTCCCTTTAAGATAAATTACAAACTAAAAAGTAAAAAGGACAAGAAAAATTAAGGTTTATTGAAAGGAAGACTTAATGTTTAATTGTTTGACTAATGTTGCATACCTATATCTAGTAATCTGAGCAACAGATTTGTCATTAAAAACATGTAATATAACAACCATTGCTAATTTTCTATTTTTGTTTTAAAATTCTGTACCATATGTATTGTTGTATGTTGCTCTGTATTAGTCTTTGTTTTTGCTTTTGGTTTTGCTTTTACTCTTTAAACGAAAATTTTAAAAATGTATAAATAATTAGTTAAAATAAAATAATGGAATTCAAATAGGTAATAATATAATGGTGCAGCTCAGCCAGAATTTGTTGACCCTCAAGTTTGTACAGACAAAATAGTGAAATTAAAAGCGTGGAAAACGTAAGTTGAGATCTCTGAAGTAAATCTGCAAAGCAATCAATTTAAACTGAAGTAAGAAGCCAGAGGCACAAAGGCTTCTCACTTCAGAGAACAAGACACACCCTGAATAAACTGGAGAATAAGAACATTTTCTATAATCATAGCAATCTAATAATAAAAAATTCAATTTCACAAATAAAGGAAAATGAAAAGTATCACTGAAAACTAAAAAACATTAAAGAATGGTTGTTTAAATAGAAAAAAAATGAAAATATAACATGATTTGGAGCAACTGTGTATGGCAGAGTAAGGCCAAATTAATCAAACATTAGGAACTGCCTTTTGCAATGGTCTTAAATCCGGATAGGAGACTGTGGATGAAACAGCAAGGGTAGCTCACTTTTAAGTGGATCAGTGGTAAAAGTTTTCACAATAATAATTTAAATTCCACATATTGCTTTTCAAGATTTGTTGTCTACTTTTTTATTGTGATCAATACGAAAGGAATCTCAATTTAGTTAAAGAGTAGAAATTCATTTTCAATCTTGATAATGTTAAAAGGGATAAAGACAAAAATTGATGGAAATATAAGAGAGCTATCATTAAGGCATAATACACAAAACTTTAGAAATATGTTTATAATGGTAGAACAAAACTATGGAAAAGAAATTCACTTTTATATAGAGGGTAAAATAAAACATTTATTTTCACAACATAATTCATAGATATCATTATTTATCAATAAATTTAAACATATATAAAATACTAAGAATGATAATATGAGAAACAACTTCTGGAGAGAACAGATACTTTATCAATACTAGCCTTTGCATATTATTTATCGAAAATATCTAAAAATTATTTTTATTTACTTTCGTTTCCTAAGTAAAACAATTTGGAACATAATCCTTTCATATCCTCACCACAATGTCTCCTGGTTTCCATATTGGCAGATAAAGTCTATATTTTTTGAAGACAAAGTACTAAGTTCCCATTTATTTATTTATTTATTTATTTGTTTGTTTGTTTATTTTGGATTTTTTTAGGGAAGGGTCTACAGGGTGTCCTGAGTCTCATTAATAGATCAGACTCGTAGTGATCTGCCTGTTTACCATCTCCCAAGAGCTGGGATTATAACCACACGCCACCACGCCCAGTCTCAATTGCGGTCAGCATAGCATGCCTGGGAATTGAACCCCCAGGCCCTGCGCTTGCTTGCAGGTTGCTTTAATCCACTGAGCTATTTGACCAGCCCTAATTTCCTATTATTAAAAATTCCCCTATATTGTATATTTGGTTATAGAATTATATAAATTTTTCCTTAGTGACAATTTTGTCATAGATAGTGGACTTTAAAAAATCATCTACAATATGAAAGGTTGTTTTCACATTCAATATCCTCTCCATGAGTAGAGTGATCTTTAAAATTTGCCTTCTTTTACACACTTACTGAGCCATCTCACCAGCACACAGACACCATACAGATCTGTCCATCACGCACGTGCACATGCAGGGTGGTATTCAGGACTGCAATGTGCCATGCACTCCAAGCCAAGGGTGATAAGACTGTGTTAAGCACCATGAACTAGGGAGACATTAATAAAGGGAATCTGCTATTCAAGAACAGTGACCTACCCAACATCTTGTTAGATCCAAAACTGATGCATACCGCAGTGGAATATAAGAACGCTAAATTGAAAGGAAAACAAATGGTAGGGTTATTTCAACTGTTTTTATTGCCTTTAAATGCTACATCTTATAGGATCTTCTTGTAACGAAAAATATAAATCCATACAAAGTGGGCCTTTGGGAAGCATTATGAAAATAGTAGAAGCAAAAAATATTAAAGGTCATATAAACCTCTCATCAGACATTTCTTTCTCTAGAGGACCTCTACTCAGTTTGGCTTTTTAGTTGACAAGGTCTCACTGTGTAGTTCAGATGGCCTTGTACTATGAACCCTGCGCTGGCCTTGAACCAGCAGCAATCCTCCTGCCTCTGCCTCCTGAGTGCTGGGATAGCAGGCATGAGCCACACACCTGGCTCAAGCCCTACTCAGTCAGAATTTCTCCATTTACAATGATTACTCCCACTTTTTATTTAGTCAGTTAATCACATTGTACCATAAAAGTACATTTTCATCTCATCATTTACATTTTAATCTGTCTGCATCTGTATTATATGTGTATACGTATCTTTGTGTGTCAAGCTATATGGTGAATGTTTAAATTAAAAATAATTCAGGCCAGGCGTGGTGGCTCACGCCTGTAATCCCAGCACTCGGGAGGTTGAGGCAGGAGGATCGGTGCGAGTTCAAGACCAGCCTGGGCTACAAAAGTGAGCTCAGGACCAGCCTCAACTGCATAGCGAGAGCCTGTCTCAAAAAGACAAAAATAAATAAATTAATTAATTAATTAATTAAAAATAATTATTACAGTAAAAAGCATATTGCCATTAACCCCCTGCTTCTGAACACATGTACTCCATTATTCCTGCTAGTTTCTTTATTTTTAATAATTTTATTTTATTTTAATTTTATCTCTGAAAATTCTTCCTTCTATTACAGGTTGGCTGTTCATAATGATTACATTCACTGCAGGTAGTTGGTACACATACATACACTTCAAACTCCTCTTACTTTCTGAGGCAGTTCTAGAAAATCTGTTTTATGAGTGTCTCCATGAAGAATGATCAAAACTACAGGAAATGCCATTGTCAGGTACTACCAACATGGAAAAGCAGTCTGGTAAAATCAGTAAGTTCTAACCCCTCTTATTCATTAGCTATAGCACCAGACAATGTCTGGCTCTTCCCCAAAGTCCCAATGATGATGGAAGGATAGATTCAAGATGTTGAAGAAGTTATGAGTACAACTACAGACCCTCACAACAGAGGACTTCCACAACTGCTTCAGGGAGTGGCGAGAATGATGGGAGGGGTGTGTGTGTGTGTGTGTGTGTGTGTGTGTGTGCACATGTATGTGTGCACAGGCGGGCACTGAGGGCATTTCTGTGGGAATTAGTAAGAATGAATCTTTTTAAAAATTCAAATATTTACTGTATAGTTTAATCACACCTTTTACACAAGACTTTTTTTTTTTTTTTTTTTGGTCATACTGGGTATTGAACTCAGGACCTTGTGCTTGCTAGGCAAACGCTTATTCTACTGATCTATCTTCCCAGTCCCTACAAGACTTTTTTTACACCTATTTTGAAACCAATAAACCCTCCAGACCAGCTTTTTAGAAAGAAAATCCAAGTAGGTAGCTGTTTATGGGGAGATTCAATTGATATTAGTGAAACCAAAATGAACAATAAAGATCAATTCAATAATGAATTTATTAATAATTTCTTTAAAACTACAATGTAAGCTTTTAATAGCAGCCTTTAAAGTTACTAACTAGTTATCTGAGGCATATATATATATATATATATGTGTGTATATATATATATGTATATATATATATCTGTATATATACATACATACTGTATATATATATATATATATATATATATATATACACATACATACATACTGCCACCAAAGAACTTACAGAATTTGTGTTAATAAATAATGAAATTTTGGAACAGAGCCTAGAAGGTGTTCTGGCTAACCATGTAAGATCATTTTGATGAATCATTATGTCTGTGATAAAATTTTTTGAATTATAATCCTAAAAGGAGTTACACTTCCCAATTATGAAGTATAAATCATATTATCAGAATACTAACCTCCTTACTTTATGAACCTAATATTTGAAAGATGGATGGTAATATTTTGCTTCATAAGACAGATGTTAATATCATTCTTCATTCCTAACCAATCTTTTTATGAAAGTAAATGCCATCAGCCTGGGGGTACTATGTTGTATCTAATTACAATACAAAAGAATCTTTGCTTCAGAGATTTCAACATTAAAGACATTTATTATAAGCTCTGTATGCATTACTAAAATAAAATTATGACTAAAGAATTTGTACTGCTAAGGAACTGTGGATTTATTCCCAGGCAGTATGTGGAGAGACACAGAGACAGAGACAGAGACAGAGACAGAGACAGAGACAGAGACAGAGACAGAGGCAGAGACAGAGGCAGAGGCAGAGATAGAGACAGAGACAGAGACAGAGAGACAAAGAGACAGAGAGACAGAGAGACAGAAACAGGGAGAAACAGAGAACATTACTATGAGCAGAACAAAAACTCAAAAGGGCAATATAATAATGTTTCATCAATAACAATTCAAGAAAATGATTAAATGGTAGTCAAGGACATGCTACATTAACACGACCTGATCATAAGCAGACGGTAGACAAAAGAGAGTCCAGTTGAAATGTATCTAAAACAGCTAAGCCTTTGAGATAAAGACTGCTAAGCAATAAAGTTCAACTGTCAATTACTGTTTGTTCACCTTGAATCTTATGTATACAACTACTTTCTCCTAGTTCAATGAGAAGGAATTCCTTTGTACCAATAATGATTACAAAAATTATCACATGTATTCCTGTGCTCTGTATAACTACTAGGAGGACAACAATATGCATTATATCAAATAATGGAAATGTGCTGCTAACGTGTTTTGAAATTGTCACATTGCTATTTCTTATTAAATGCCATAAAAATGGAGTAAAAAAAAAGTATGAAAGAATATGATCCTTGACCTAAAAAATCTTTCAATCTAGTTGAGCTGATCCTGTTAATACTCAAGGAATGGCCAGAATGAAACCTAAAGGAAATTAGATGTACTACAGAGTATTATTTTAAGTATACAGGAAACCAACAAAGAGAAAGCCAATTTAGAGTGAATTTGCCGTGGCAAATATCTCAAGAATCAGGTGAATTTTTATGAGTTTTGGGACATGTGTTAATCAAGTGGATGCCACATGGCATAGTTTGTGGTTTTGCTTGGATTTCCTGAGCATTCCATGAAGCGCTAGAGGAAGAGTAATGACAGCAGATGACCTTCCCTGTACCCAAGGAAGAGAAAACAAAGGTTCAGATAAGTTGGCTGTTCAGGCACTATGGGAAGGCCTGAACAGGCCGCCAAACATGTGTACATCTCTTCCTTGGAAGACGAAGATGCTTGCATAGGACTAGAAGAGCAGACTGAGATGATGAAATGGAATTCCAAGAGGAATGATCTGTTGTGAAAGCACAGGAAAACCTCAGAAAACCTGGGCAAGCATGAGGCCAGTTATGTGATCTTATATAATCTAATGATGTGAGGTTAAGTCAGGACTCAGGCAGAAAAAAAGCAAAAGAAATAGTGTGCGGTGGGGAATTCTGCCACACCATAATCCCGTGGTGGCTCTGTTGCTCATGCAGTTTCCATTACCAGATGCTCAGGGTCTCAAAAGTCTTGTAGGCCAATGCTTCCCGTCAACGTGGTGCCTGGAAAGTTCTCCTTACACAGGTTTTATTTGGGAGCAGAGCTTTCAGGGCTTCTGATATCACAACACCAACACTCTTTTTCCTCAATGGAGAGAATAGGGTCGCTCAGTGAGCCAGTGCTCAGAGTGAGAACTGATAGGACCAAGAACCAGACAGGCAGAATGTAACCATTCTGCATCCAGAGTGAAGAGCTAAGAGTCAAAAGGGAAGCATTAGACCTGCTGTGCTTTTGGTTTAGTCACTCAAGAAAAACCTCATTTATATTTCTTGCCAGTGTTAATCCAGGTTAGCCAAATTCACTGGCTTCTTAAAAAGTCTAGCCTACTATTACTTTTACTATCATTTGTCTTTTGTTATTGTTAGTATGATTAGCTTTATTATTGGAATCAGATGGGAATAGCAAAAATAAGCTAACTGTTAAAATCCTCAAGCCATGTTTGACTACAGTTATAAAGTTGGTTCCTACTCAGTAACTTAGGAAATTAAAAACACTAAATCTAGGATTTTCTCCACTGGGACCTAATCCAGTCCAATTTAGAAGTTGAGGATTTATAAAGGCTTTTCTGAAAGAAATGGGAAAATGCCAGCTACAATTTCTTGCTAGACTTGAACTGAATCTATTAACCTTGCCCAGAGAATATAATGTTACAGTTATCTCATTTACAATGTTATTGTATATGATTTATGGCCACAGTATCAAGCCTCAAACTAGGTTTTGTAGTTTTAAGTTAAATTTACATGTCTGTAATACAAATGATTTTTTTCTTGTTCAGATAAAAAGATATTAAAAAGTGATTTATAATATTTCAGTTGGGTAGAAATATACACTGACTTCCTCTACTGCAGGGAAAATATTAGACATATTATGAATATGCACTGTCACACTGCTTCCCATCTTCTAATGCATGCCTGGTTATAAGTCACTAGATAGCTTTGGAATTCCATTATATTTAGAATACAGCCAACACAAATCTATATGAAAATCAGATTTAAAAGAACAACCAAAAGGGCCAAAGAAAAAAAATGTATCTTCTGTCATTCACCTAAGATGATGACTGCTAAAATTCACTTGTATGTTACCATTTTTTTGTGTGTGTCCCTTACCTGACATAAGGCAATGCAACGGCCTTTAAATGTGTGTACAGAAGCTGCTCTAATATTGCCACCAGCATTGAAACCCTAGAGAACTTGCCCTATGAATAATGATAAGAATTTGAAATTTGGGGCTGGTGAGATGGCTCAGCGGTCTAAAGTGCATGTTTAAGAAAGCTTAGGCAACCACAGGGACTGTAGTTTAATTCCTGGCACTGCATGCTGCTCCATCTCCACCCGCAGAGCAGGCTAAGCTGGTCATGATATAAAAAAAGAAAAGAAAAAAATCTGAAATTTGATTTGGGTAGGGCACTGCTTTATTGGAAGTAGTAATCATGCCACTTGAAAGATAACATGTTCTAACTTAAGTCCTCGATAGAGAACAAGGATTTACCAGCAAAACAAATATCACCCAGTATCCTGCCAATGCAAATTAAACAAAAAGTCCCTTACATAATCTCTGTATAGGTCATGTAGCATACAAAAATATTTTTAAATCCTACCTTCTCGAATGCATTTCATAATTTGAATACAACTTAAAAACAAAATGTCTGATGCTTAAGCTTTGCTCACTGGTAATAAACACACAATTACTACTGCATGGCAATACAACATATATTCAGCTAAAATTTAATTATAACACTCTGGATTCTCTTCGGATTGCATGAATCTTTTACCTTTTACTAAAATTTAATTACACAAAGATTCTAAATAAAGTAATTTTGCTTTTTCATATTTGAGAGACTTTAAAAATCTATTATGTTGGTATTTATTCAAGTTTCTACATGCCATTAAATTCTATTGAGTTTCTAATGTTAGAGAGTTAAAATAAATCTTCATACCATAGTAATTAATTTTTTTAGTAAAACTACAGTCCAAGATAGACACAGAAGTTGTGTGCATCACTGGAAATTTTGGCGGTTCTGTCTTTCTGTTCTGTAATCTTGGACACAACACATTCATTCCCAGATTCACATTGTCACAACTGGATTGCCAACCTCAGGGTCACCTCATCTTCATAAGACAGCTGCTCCATCACCCCTACATTTCTTCTGAGAGAAAAGGCTGAAGAAGTGTATTCAGAATGTACATGCTTTTTTAATTTTATTTTTATTTTTAATGTGATTAATACAAGGTCTACAGGGTCTCACTACACATACTACACTTGTAGTGATCCCCCTGTTTCTGGTCTCCCAAACACTGAGATTACAGGCTCATGCCACCATGTCCAGGCTTGTACATGCTTTTTTTTTTTTTTTTGAGACAGAGTCTCGCTGTACAGTTCAGGCTGGCCTTGAGCTCAGTTTTGTAGCCCAGGCTTGTCTCAAACTCTCACCGATCCTCCTGCCTCAGCCTCCCGAGTGCTGGGATTACAGGCGTGTGCCACCACACCCGGCTGTACATGCTTTTTGATTGGTCTAGTTTGAGGAATTTTCAGTGCAACCCATGTGGATAATTTCTTTTTACATCTTACCAATACCTAAAGAAAATTTCAAAAATAGATTATATATGAGAGTAATGCTAATGATAGTACTCTAGAGGACCTAAACTATTATGTCTAATTAGTTTCTTGGAGGTTAACACTATGTATCTATTTTGTAAATATTATCCTTTCCATAATGTGTTATCTATATCTTATTACTTTAACTAAATTATGCCTTGTATGGATATCAGACATTCTCACATTTCATTGAAATTTTCCTTGTGTCTTTATATAATCCATTTTTAAAACATTTACTAAGTGTATCGGTACAGTTTAGGTATGTGCAATCATCACATTCATCCTCGGGAACTTGGACCTGCACATGATATGTCTTAGTACTTCTTTTATCTCCCATTCCCCCTTTCTCCCCTGAACCTCTTTTTCCCTCCTTATTTACAGTGATTTGTTTCCATTTTGTTCTTTTTTTTCTCATTTTTTAAAATTTTTCCTTTCTCTACCCCCTACTATTACCCTTTCTTTTTAAACTGTTTCTTCCCATTTTTGCAATATCTATTAAATATTTTTAAAGCTACATCTTTTTATGATCCATCCCTAGGTTGATGGGCATTTGGGTTGTTTTCAAGATTTAGCTGTTACAAACTGTACTGCTACAAATATAAGTGCGTATTTATCACTATGGTAGGGTGCTTTTAGTTCTTCTGGGAAGATGCTAAGAAGGGGAACAGCTGGGTCAAATGGAAACTCTTCTGCTAGTTTTTTTTAAAGAATCTCCACACTGCTTTCCACAGTGTTTGCACCAGTCTACAGTCCCACCAACAGTGGAGAAGGTTCCTTTTTCCACTCAGTCTCACCTGCATTTGTTATTGGTTGATTTCTTGATAACAGCCTTTCTTTCTAGGGTGAGATGGGATCTCAGCATTGTTTTAACTTGCATCTATTGAATGAATGTCGTTGAACTTTTTTACATACATTTGAGACTTTTTTTACTCTTTTAGTAGTGTTTATTGATTTCAGATGCTCATTTATTTTAACCATCATAGTTACCAGTTCAAGTGAGTTTCATTTAAAGAGTATACAATTCGATTTTATTTCTTTGTAACTCAATGTGGTGTATTTGTCTTTTAATGAGAAAATATGGTAGGATATGTTTACTGCAAGACTATAAAACATTATGCTCTTGCTTATTTTATATTTATTTTATTGTATTTTTTTCTTTTCCCCCAATTTTGTTGGTATTGCTATGTTGATATTTTGCATATTTCCTATTATTAATTTAAATTTTTAATTGGCTTTTGCATTCAATGAATAGCACTTTCTCTTTCTCTGAGAGATATTTATGTTCAAGTATTTTAATATTATATTAATTACTATATTAAATGCCTGAACATTAGTTATCTATTACTGTATTCATCTTATTTTTTTTCCTTTAACAGTAAAATACAAATTTATTTCAAGATTCCCACACTCCTCTGCTGGATGATGCATGATACGCAAGAAGTGGCAGCATGGGGTCCTGAAGTGCTGCTGAAAGGAGCTGGTTTAGTCGCTGGTTTATACTGCTCTTTGCCTTTCTACACCTCCATGGCTTCCTGCATAAAGCACAGAGTAGCCATGTTCTGGAATCTGTCCTGAGCACACGACCATCTGCTAAGTGTTTACACCGTGAGCACAGCAGAGAGGCACGATGCGGAAGCGTCCTCTGAGCCATACCATGTGCTTCTCCAGTGAGGCCCTGGGCTTGGACTGTGCTCTGTGCTGTGACAAAAGAGAAGAAAAGTAAAATGGTCTGTTCAAATGGGAGGGGGACTCTGAGTTGTGAAAGCTCCCCAATAAGCTAGAAAAATAGCATACCGTGCACCTTAGATTGTGCTGTTTAAGAGATCCTGCTGACTCAACTAATACTCCAACTAAGGTATTAGCTCACAAGCTATTTATTTCTTCTTTTGATGCTTCCCATTCAAATACCTCCATTATTTCTCTTTTTTTTCATCATCTTCTGTAAATACGTTCATGTCGATTCTTTCCTTCCAGCTTCTACTCCAGAATGTACAGGATAATTCAGAAATTCTCTCCAAGACTATTTCCTTATCTTTTGTACAATTAAATTACCAACATCCTGTGCTTTGTATTCACTTAATTTTTTCATCATTGTTTTTGTTTCATGTTTGTTTTTCTAATATGGGGGGGGGCTTTTGCTATTTTGTTATTTTGTTGATTTCTTTTATTTCTTTCTTCAGATGAGATAGATGGGCTGTAACCCCTGAAACTGTACATCTCCAAAAATTATGTCCTTTTTCCTCATAGCTGTATGACATATTGTTGAGGTTTAAGTTTCATGCATCTTAGTTCTTATGTCTCAACTGTCTATAAATGATTTCCACTGACTTAGAGCTTTAAATGTGACACATGATACTTCACTTAAATTTTTTAATCTTTAAAATTCCTATTCCACTATTTTTATTGTATATATTATGTTCTATTTTAATAAATTTATGTTTAACATGTGTAAATATCTGTCCTAGTATACTAATTTTAAATATTTTAGTGTATTGTCTCTATTTCAGAGCAACTACATCTGTCTATTAACTGTCCTTTTATGTCAGAGTTATTACTTTAAAAACTTTTTCAAGCATAACTTAACAAGTTTTCCTTTAATATTTAGATATCAACAAATTGAAGTTGACACGAAACAATGTGCACCTGGCATTAGTTGCTGAGTAGTCACCCTCACTTTGAATGAGTACAAGGAAGGTAGATAGTTTTAGTTTTGGATTCCAAATTGTTAAGATAAGCAACTATTTTCTTTCTGATTTATTTTCATTAGAAGAAAAATTTTCGCCGGGCGTGGTGGCGCACGCCTGTAATCCCAGCACTCGGGAGGCTGAGGCAGGAGGATCGGTGTGAGTTCGAGACCAGCCTGGGCTATAAAAGTGAGCTCAAGGCCAGCCTCAACTGCATAGTGAGACCTTGTCTCAAAAAGACAAAAAAAAAAAGAAAAATTTCCAATATCTTGTTCATCTGACAGAAATGTTGCTGGTGTCATTCACATATGAGGGAGGAGGGGCACGCATCGACTTTTGTGTACATGAGCCTGGGCTGGATGCCTCTCTGCTCTCCCCTGCCTGACCCACCTCTAGTAAGCTCTGACCCTGGAACCCCAACTTTTCAAATTCTTCTGAGAGGAAGCTCCATATCTTCAACCAATCAGTATTATTTCTCCTGTATATGATAAAATAAAAGTAGTATGCTTTTCTAGGAATAGGAAAAAAGTCAATTAATTCAAAATTAGATTATCAAATATGATTTATTTGGCTAGTGATATCGTTGAGTGGCACAAGCACCTGCCTGGAAAGCACAAGTTCCAGGTTTTTGATTCTCAGTACAAAAAATATAATATATAATGTATTTATTATTTATAATTGTTGTTCAACAAAATCTCTTTTATTATTACTTTGAGATGCAGATGTGCTTTATTCAAAATATGAGTACTTAGGACTATTATTAGCTTAAGGCAATGGTTTAGTAGGGGAGAGAACTGTATCACAAAATAAGTCAAAATTTGATTATTTATATGTTTTCCAAAGATTGTTTCTATCATAATTGAAATTATGGATGAATTTAATGAAAATTAGGCTTTCTCAAATCGCCTTCAATTTATTTTAGTGCTGGTAGTGGTGCTATAAGAGAAACGGTTCCTGGAATTGAAATCTAAATGTAAGATTTAATAGATCCCTAGATCTAATATTAAAAAATTAAAAATATATGACAATACAGCTATAAGGGTCAGTCACTTCAGTTTCATTGTGAAATAAACAAAAGGTGAGGGGGAACCAGTGTCATTTTAACCTTTGAATTTGCTAGTTAACTCTGTCTCAGCATAAACAATTTTGGCAACTAGGAGTTATGTTGCCATGACTAGACAAACATGGCCTGTATTTATAATCCTCTGACAGCCAGAAATTCCTGCAGTTGTCTATTTCTGTGACTGCAGAAACATGCCACCAGACCAAGCAAGGGGCTGCAGCCTCAACCAACAGCACTCAACCCAGAAGAGCAGTGAGACCCAGCTCTCAGCTGCACAGTGTTCTCCCTCACAGGAGGCAGAGGTACCAGCACAGAAAACAATGGAGGGTGGCCCTGGTAGCAGTGATAACAGCAATATCATCGTGGTGCTGCCATCCTGCTCTACACCCTATTCTACAGTCAAAGCACCCCTTGTAAAGTTATTCTTTGCTCTTTCCCTTTTGTCCAGCATTGCCAAGTATACTTAAGTGACAAAGATATGAACTGGTTGAGTCAGGTATTATAGCCAAAAGCAACAAGAGTCACTGGCTTTCAGACCTCCTAATCAATAATCTTGTCTTGGATTTACTTTTTAAGAATCAGGGATCTCTGATAGTCTTTGGATAGCCTCAAAATGTAATCCAAAGACTTGTTGATCTTGTTTTTTATTAAAAGTTAAGTAATATTTAGTTCTAGAAATACAGTGTACTTACATAAGCAAATTACCAGCACTGGCCCAGAAGTTGGAAGGTGGGATGTTATCGAAAGGATATTACAGCAACTGAGAAAAGAAAAGCGTCCTCTAAATGATGGAGATGGCTGTCCAACCTGAAACTATAGCTTGCATTCCAGCTTTTTGCTCTTCCATCCCATAAAAATTCTTTGTGTACCCAAATTCCTTGACATGGTCTCTATTACAATAGCCTGGGTATTTTCCAATTAGGTAGTTCACTCTAAGAACCTGTTTTTCTTCTCTCCAACCCTTGTCTCCCAGATATTTGTTTTTAGTCAGTAAACATAATTTAGCCTTAGAGCATAACACTTTCAGGAGCTAAAAGAGCAGGTGTAGTTCCCTGGGATCTAGGGAGGAGGTCACATGTGTGAGCTCAGGCCAATACCAACACTGTAACACGCATCCATGGAGTTCCCTGCCATCAGTTCCCTGCTTCAGGCAGTTCCATATGGGTCACACCATTGGTGGGGCAGAGAACAAGAATGTGTGCCCCAGTTCCAATGGGTATATTTCTCTGTACCCATGTCTGATGTGGGTGTGTGACACCGTCATGTGTGCTATGTTTCCTATAGCTCTTTCTCCACCTTCTGTACTACATCTGTCCTGGTGAGGCTGGAAAAAAAGCATCAGCTAGAACTATTTAATGTTTCAAACTCAGAATAGATGCCAGAGAGTGTGTGCTCTGGTCCCCGCTGCTGCTCCATGTGCCAAGGCTGAGCTTAAGGCCTCCTGCCTCTGTCGGAGTTGTCATGCCACAGACTCAACCCAACAGCAGTGTTTACCTTGGGAGCACTTGGAAAACTATCAATTACATGACTGCTGACAACATTGTCAAAGTGACCACAGTGGGGTGCCAGTATACACATGGCTGTGTATACTCTACCTGCTTGGGCTGGTGAGTGGACCCCAACCTTATGTGACCTCTAGAATAGTGATTCTCTTTAACACCACTGTGGCACACAAAATATCCAATGTCATTAATTATTAAAAAACTACAGAGACGCAGTACTACACTGCCCAATCAGAATAAAGGCCTGTATGACATATCAAACTAATACATCTTTCCAAGGGAAAGCTCCTACTATAAACCCAGCCGATGATAGCGACAGAGAACTGATCTACCAGTTGCCCAAATCTCATCTTAGAATTAGAGAAAATATGAATAAACAGTATAAATCAACACATCCAAATAAACACAACAGCCCGCTTGTCTCAACAAGCTTGAGAGACAATGATATTAAAGAAAAGCCCGATAAAGGATATAAAAGAATGAGTGTAAAGAAGCTTAGTGAGATTAATAAGAATACAGTCAGCTAAACAAAATTAGGATAATAATGAATGTTGTGAAAGGGAAATCTAGCAAAGAGATAGATTTAAAAAAGAGTCCTTCAAATCTTGGTAATTAACTTATTGATAAATGAACAATATATCTGAAATCCTCAACTAAAGTAGGTTGAGTAAAAACAAATATTTTAAGTTGAGGACAGGACTTCTGAAACACCCTAAAAAGTAAAAATGAGAAAGGAAAGAAGCAATGAATGTATTTGAGCATGTTGGGGTCTATTAAACATTCAGGCACGAAGGCCATTGGATGATGACACGCACACCCAGGGTGGGCCTTCCGTTATTCACACCCAGAACTGATTGGCGCTAACCAAGTGGGACTTAGTCATCATACACCCTGGATCTGGGGACCACCCAAAAGTCCTGTCTGTGGGCATGGAAGGCTTTGAGGGGAGGGACATCTAGATATACAAACTATAACAGGAATTAAGGGCAAATAAAAACATTTTTATAATGATAAAAGTCAAATGAATGTTTGTTAGAAAATCTGTACTTTGTAGAATATTCAAAGAAGTTGTTTGGGGAAAAATAAAATTATGAGAGAAACTCAAGTCATCGGAAAAGGATAAATAGCATCATAAATTGAAATGTTCAAAAATAATAAACACAATTTTCCAACTTGCAACGTGTCTTATTGGCATTGTGTGTAAAAACAGATATTATGTGTGTAACATCTAGAGAAAAGAGATGGGGAAAAAAGAACTATTTGTACAGAGCTTATACATTCCATGTGAAATGTTAAGATACTAACTCTAAGTAAAGTTAATTTATGTCATAGTTGTTGTAGTAGCCAATAAAACACTTAAGTCATAAAGCTAAATGTTTGAGTGTGCGTGTGCATGCTCAAATGCTCAAAAGGAGAGAAAAAAACATGAAAAATGAAAAGTAACCCCCAAAAATCTATACTCAGTTGTATCAGTAATTATATTTTAATGTATTAAACACTCAAATAGCAAATTTCATCAGAATGGATAAAAGCATAAAATTAGCCCTGCTCCCAGGGTGTGCTGAGATAGAGATTGAGACTGGGAGAGGTGGTGGGCCTACAGCCCCAGTGCCTGGGGTGCCGCAAGCAGGAGGATTGCTAGGAGTCTGATCCATGTAGTAAGACCTTGTAGACTCTGTAATAATTACATGAAAAGGGGGGTAAAATTAAACTATATGTCTTCATAAGAACTTCATCTTTAAAAATAGATATAAATAGGTTTACAGTAAATAGATGAAAACATATTCATTTGAACATAAGAAGAGGTTGAAGTAGCTGTTTCAATTCAAGAAAAAATAGGTTTCAAGGAAGAAAAGTTCTTCTAAAGGTAATGAAGGGGGCTGGAGAGATAGCTCAGTAGAATAAACATTTGTCTGGCAAGCACAAGAGCCTGAGTTCAGTCCCCAGTTCCACAAGAAAGAAAGAAAGAAAGAAAGAAAGAAAGAAAGAAAGAACATTTAAAAATGGCCAAAACAATAGATACTAAAAGAATATACAGCATAGGAAATTTATTTTTTTATGATTTAATATTTTTATTTTATAAATTTAACAATGGTTATATTACGTATTTTCATCATCAGATCAGTTTAGATTAATAGATATAGGCAAATAAGATTGATCAAACAATTAAACATTAACACATTCAATCAACATTACTTTTTTTTTTCTTTTCCCCTTTCTTTTTTTAAAAGTTGACACATTGCATATTGTCCTCACAATAGTTCTACAGAGCACAGTGTG